>AYEL01061575.1:0-15541 GCA_000484575.1 Olivierus martensii | reverse complement strand
CATCGGAAGGTTACAATGCTAATGACTATAGCTGTCGGACTCTCACTATTGTTCGGTGGTGTAGCCTAACCCACGAATAGATCTTGCACTATTTATTTCTCATTATTTTTATTTTATTATCTCTTACTATTCATTAATTATTTGTTTCTTATATTATATGTATAATATTCATTTATAATATTGATACTGTTAATATACATTTTTGTTTAGCTTATTTTTCAAATTTTACTGTTACGTTCTAAAAAATATTTTTTTTTTTAAAAACTGTTCCAATTTAGAATAAGTATATTTGTAACTGAAGATGGCATTAAGAAATGCTGAAAACGTTTTTACAGTTTTCTAAATAAAAGCTTTTTTCCTTTTGTACTGCTAGTAGTGCTGACTGTGATAGAGCTTTGTTTAAATTGATAGTAAGCAGTTTTATGTTTTAGAAGAATTTTAAGTAAAATATAATATTACATAATATAAACTTTTATATATAAATTATTAATATAAACTAGTTTGCAATTATTATTTATTTAAAGGATTTAGATAAATAAAAAAGATTAGGCTTAAGTAAATAATAGTCTAGATATTTTATAGATTGTTTATAGCACAGCATGATAAATATATTGGTTGATTATTATAAATAACTGCTGTTTTTTATTTGTATCATTCAACTTCAATAGCTTCCATGGTTGATGCTCCAAATGGAGTTTTAAATGATTTTAGTATATGCACTTGGTTCCAATTTACTTAGATGTCATCTTCATATACTTTGATTGCTAGCACTGTGTGAAGATTTCCAGATCTTATACTAGCTTTATGTTCATTTATCCTAGTAGAGAGATTTCTATTTGTTCTTCCTATATACTGTTCATGCCTCTGATGTATATGATTATAAATTGGTATGGTGTAAATATAAGATTTTTGCATTTCTTTAATTGGATCCTTATCATTCTGTAGTGCAGAAAATATAGTTGAATTTCTTCTAATGAGTTTTGCCACGACCTATAGATGGAGCTGTGGTGTTTCAAAATGGTGGCGGTAAAAGTGATCCTCGTGTTTGTATAGCAGTGGTGTTGTACAGTTATAGAGTTATAATGCTGATTATTCTTGTTTTTCTATAACTATTATTAATGTGAGAATAGTTGTAACCATAATGAAATTTTTCAATTCATAAACACGTATGAATTGTCTAACAAGCTATGTTTTATAGGAGAGGCAGTATTGAAAGCCAAGCATATTATATCATGTGGTTAAAACATGAAATAAGAGAATGAAAAATCTTGGAATATAGAAGCATTATGTTTGCAGATCAGTTCTTTGAAAATGCCACCGTGTTATAAATATTATATTGCATATGATATATCATATATCCATGATAGAATTTTTTTACGTAATATCAGTTAATATTGGAAACTTTTTATGTGTATGGATATATTTAACAGTTAAATTTATATACAGTCAAACCTCTTTAAGCAATCCCTCTATAAACTGCCACCCTCGTTATTTGCCTGATGAAAGCCAATAACAAATCTGCTCCTATACGTTAAAACAAAGAAATCCCTCTATAAACTGCCACTTCACTCGCCAACCGCCACTCATTTCTGGAGGCAAAACCATTTCATTAGTATAAAATATGTTAAAACATGAAATTCCCTCTATAAACCGCCACCTCAATAATCGTCAACCGCCACTCATTTCTGGAGGCAAAACCATTTCATTAGTAGACAAAACAAAACATGAAATTCCCTCTATAAACCGCCACCTCACTAATCACCAATCGTTAAAACATGAAATTCCCTCTATAAACCGCCAGCTCACTAATCGCCAACCGCCACTTACAATAACAAATCTCCTCCTATATGTTAAAACATGAAATTCCCTCTACAAACCGCCACCTCACTAATCGCCAACCGCCACTCTTCTGGAGGCAAAACCATTTCATTAGTAGACAAATCAGTTGTTTAAACCGCCATTTGATTGTTTTAATCGAATGGCAAGGTCAACCAACACAAATAGAAACATTAGAGAATATGGCAATTAAGTAATTTATCTATTAATATTTATTAGACTGTAATCTCGATCCTGTGACTATTCACATCCCTGTTTTCAAAATGAGCTATTCCAAACCTTTAAACGGATTTTTACAAAATAACCGTTTAAAATAGAAGACTGGAGAGCCATAACCTCAACTTTGCGGAAGAAGAACAGTTTAACCATTTTTTATAAATGAACTGTTGTGAGTATCGTTGCTGTTTCTTACTTGGAAAAATGTCAAAAACGACATTAGATGTTCACGTTTCTTACTCAGAAAAATGTCAAAAACGACATTAGATGTTCACGATCGGAAAAATGTCAAAAACGACATTAGATGTTCACGAAAAGAATCGGAAAAATGTCAACAAAAAACGACATAGATGTTCACGAAAAGATTTTAATTTGTGTATAAAAATAAAAATCCTTCTGCTACTTAGCAATTTATTTCTGATCACCTACGACATTAGATGTTCACGAAAAGATTTTAATTTGTGAATATAAATATGTTTCTTACTCGGAAAAATGTCAAAAACGACATTAGATGTTCACGAAATTAATTTGTGAATATAAAAAGAAAATATACTTCTGCCTACTCTATAAAAATAAAAATCCTTCTGCTACTCAGCAATTTATTTCTGATCAATCTTTAATTAAATGAAACAATGTCATTCTAGTCTATACATGTTTTCTCACATGTTATAAACCGCCACCCCTCCTTTACCGCCAGAGAGGACCTTCGAACCGATGGTGGCGGCTTAAAAAGAGGACCTTCGAACCGATGGTGGCGGCTTAAAGAGGTTTGACTGTATATCTGATATAGGTTTAAATTTAAATGGACTGCTCTATTTATTTATTCTATAGGGAATATATGATTTTTTGATGAATCCATATTTATATGTTGAAAATACCAAAAAACACTGCGGTAAAATTTTTATGATAATTTCATTTATTGCTATTGTTTATTATTGAAATTTATGCATCAGTCATATATTTAACAAGCAATTAAAATTTTATACTGCACTTTTTTAAAATGCATTATTGTTGAGAAAAAATATTTTGTTCTAAATTGTTGAAATAATAAAATTTTTTTGATTAATCTTAAATATTTAAAAAAACTTTTACATTATTGTAAAGGTTCTAACATACTAATTTCTCTACATACATTATTGTATGTGAGAAATTCTAAGTAATCAAGCAGAAAAATTCTATAAATTTACAAACTTATTGCCATTATACAAATATAAATTATGGTTACATCAAGCAATTCTATGCTGTTCTGTGGCATTTGTTATGGAACAGCTTAGAACTGCTTATTATAACCATTATCCATTATACATTTTTTAACTAACTGCTTTTTCTCTTTAATACTACTACTAAAATAACAGCACTTACTGGAGTTAAGATTAACTCTCTTACTAATTCAACATCTATTCAATAGATGTTGAATTAGTAAGAAAGTTTAATCTCAAATGTGGTAAGTGCTGTTATTTTAGTAGTAGTATTATCCATTATATCCAAGAAACATGCATATGTGTACAGGTCAATAGATGTTGAATTAGTAAGAAAGTTTAATCTCAAATGTGGTAAGTGCTGTTATTTAAGTAGTAGTATTATCCATTATATCCAAGAAACATGCATATGTGTACAAATATTTTCTGATTCTTATATTATTATTGAGGTATTATTTCTTGATTACCCAAATTAAATAAAAATTTCTCTTCAAAAATTTATACTTTTTGACTAGAATTTCTTATCAATTTATTTACTAATATTTTATTATATTGAATCAAAGAAGCAATTTTTCATTTTATCGAAGTGATCATTTATAAGGAACCAATAAAGTTCTGTTGAATTTTAGTCCTAGAAAGAGAAATGCAATAACATGAAGTAAGATTTACTTGGAAAATCAGAAATAGTCCCCATCAACAGCAATTATCTGTCTCTAATGCTCAGGCAGCCTATGGATCCCATGATGGTATAAACTCTGTGGAATGTGAACCAAAGAAGTCATCCACTGAATGTATCATCTCATTGATATTCAGAATCGTTGTCCTTGCAATGGTTGTCTAACAAATAAAACAAATGATAATCTAAAACTGCAGTGTCAGGGGAATATTGGGGTGCATTAGTGTTTCCCAAAGTCAGATTATGGTGCCATGGATGACCTTAGTAACATATGGCTTCATGTTGTCCTATAACAGAATGACACTTCTGCAATTCATAAGTACTGGTTCTATAGTTTTCAGTTTTTCATATACATATTCCAATAGCTGAAAACACACAGTTGCATTGATTTTTTGGCCAGATGGCAGTAGTTCACAATGCACAATACCACAAATAGTCCACCGAACACAGAGCATAATATTCTATTAATGTAGCGATGGTTTTGGCTGTCTGGGAGACGGTTCATGTTGTGCCAATCAATAACGGCACCATGGAGTATCATAAAAAACTAACGTTTGTTTCTAGTTTAGCACAGCATACAGGCCCATACAACAATGTTTGGAGTTCCCAAGTTTGACCTGCTCTCATTCACATCCCTATTTAACTGAAATGACCACCACTACCAGTTACAAGAGAAAACACTCACTAACATGTTACCTTCCTCTTATCTGTCTTACCTCTGAACAAATAATGTGGAGAGTGCTTACAATTCAACCAAATGAAAATCTGACAGAACTTTATTGGTTGCCTTATAATATAATAAATAGGAAAAAACTGCTGAAACCCAAATTGAGTTTCAAAATAAAATGCATCTTGGCTTGGAAATTTTAAACTGAAATATAAATCATGTCTATAATTTGCTACTTTATAATCCAGTAATTTTCTAACCTTGATATTTTATAATCCAGCATATTAAAATCACTTGTTAAAAAATTTCATTTGTTTTCTGTGGTTAGAGAGCATTTCACTAGTAGCACTCATAATGGAGTTTGCTATTATAGAAGTATATATTATTTTATTATTGTTTTTGCTATATTTAATAAAAATCAAGAATATTTGAGTCAAAAATAAAATAATCTTTCAGGTTATTTTATTTTACTTATCAATATCATAAGTGTTGAATTTAATTGCTTAATACTTACCATTTAAATTCTAAACTATCAGTGATAACTTAATCATGAAAATATATTAATTTATTAGCAAATTAAGTTTATAAAATTTTATATAAAAGCATTGACAAACATTGAAATATTGATGAATTTTTTTGTACTGTGAAAACCTATTTAGGTTAATTCAACTTTTATCATTAAGGATATTTTTAATGACAATAAAACTCAAACTAGTTTTAGTCCAAGTTCACTATAAATTCAATCATCATCATCATCATCATTAAGAATATTGTTAATAATAAATCACAAAGTAAACTAATTTTAATCTGAATTATTGAAAAGTTCAACTCACACTCAACTTGACTCGAAACTGTATATGTTTGCACATCTCAAAAAAAATTTTAAGTAATGAATATACTAACTTTATTTCATTCTCCTGATCAGATGATATTGGCACAAGATAACAAGGCAACTCCTTAACAGAATGAAGTTTTTTGACAACATCTACAATATTCATTGAAATCAAACTATTTTCTGTTGCTTGTTCTGCATCTATATATTAAATATAAAATCTTTAAGAAATAAATTGTTTATAATGAAATTATTATAACATAAATTTAGTTTCATATTTTCTGATTATAGTAAAAACATTTGGCTATTGCTTATTAGTAATTAGCTATTTGCTTCTATTCTTGAAACAAACATCTATTTTTCCTTGGAACATCAATTATTATTAAATTAATACTAAATATAATATTACTATTAATTTCCTTTCAATATCTTTTGAAATACACTTTTTATTCTGAAATAAATTTCACTAATATATAAATAATGTAGTTTTGATATTGACATGATATACAGTCGGTTGCAGAAAGATCTGAACATCGTTCATAGAGAAGCATAAGAGGAAGTAGTATGGATTACACAGTCTGGAAATTCCCGGCACAGTTACGGAGAAGTAAATGGACTCTTCTTGTTGCAGAGAAAACAGGGGACGGGTAGATTTCAGATGCGAGAATTTCAATGACGTAATTGACATGATTAAATGCTATTATGTGATGTCTGCTGTATTCTTCCAGCACTTTGTTTTTACAAAACATCGTAAGACAATTTTAGTTTTGAATATTCTCCTTATAACTTTTAAGAACATAGTATTGAATTTCATTTCAAATTAGGTGAAATTATATCGAAATTTGTATAAATTTAATAACAAAACATAAATAAGTCATCTAAATATCAATGTCCCTGAAGTGATGTAAGCTTTCAAAATTTAATTATTTGTTCGCAATTCATCGAATAATTAAAACCGACAGAGAAATGAAATGTTTATATGCTGATAACGTTTAAAACTCTCATTTACTAAATATTTAGTTGCCTAAAATTTATTTTTTATTGTAACATAAACTGATTCTGAAATATTTAACATTTAATTTAATTAATAACCAGATAGATTTGGCCTATTAATTTTTTATACGCATCAGTGTTTGCCAGATATCAAAAAGTGACATGTTATATATGTTTTGCTTGTCTACAATATATACAGGACAACCTTTCCAGACAAGACCTTTGGAAATTATGTAAAATATTTATCCAGTCAGACAGACCAGTTAAAATAACCAAGATCTTTTCTCTCATCACTCAAACCGACTGTTATTTTAATTAGCAAGCTAGAATACGTTGATAAAGTGTTATGGAGTGTTATGACGAATAAAATAAAAATAATAGGTATGTTAGGTATCAAACATAATTTACATGCAAATATAGTGTAGCCCAGGTTTCCCAAGATGGGTTCCGTGAAATACATATTTAGGGATTCCGCGAGACAAATTGCCATAATAGTAAAATAACACTTATTAACGGTTATTACAGGTTAAATCTTAACGTGGAGGGTTTAAGGTTAGCGGTAGGTGCAGCGCTATGGTGAGGGTGCCATGAGTAGTGAGAATTTCATTGAGGTTCTGCGGAAAAATAAGTTTGGGAATCCATGCGAAGTCTATATTTGGCCAGATAGAAATAAAAACGTCATTATAACATTTCAAGCACAATTTTTTATTTTACTGAATACTATCTGCTGAACTTTTCGGACTTCAACAACTTATTGTTTGATTCGGCTTATTAAAGTGCACCTGATTATGCAGATTATTGCTTGCTAATTCAGTCATTGCCAGTAATTTTATATCCCTAATTTGCTATATTAATATTTATTATGTTACCTAATGTATTTATAAAACATAAAAGTAAAAGATAGTCAACGAAATAGTGTCCTGTCGTATAAATCTAAAATTCATTCATATTCCTATTCCCGTTACTAAGCGACTGCCTGCATGATTGCTACCACGTTCTACTTACACTGATCTACTGCTGGAGTAATTACGCGATCCGTTTTTGCATATTGTAGGAAAGCCCAACCGTTTCCGCTAATGTTCGGATCTTTCTGCAACCGACTGTACATACTGTCTTAGTTGCTATTCATTCTTGGTATCTATACTTCTTGACAGTATCTGTATTCCTATATTTTCAAAAGCAAAAATTTTTGCTATAATCATATATTTTCAGTAATATATAATCTATCTAACTTTTTTCACTAGTGCATCATTACAGTATACAAGAATATTTTAAAAAATACTGTAAAATTAGCTGTTTTATACATGTAGGGTCTCAAAAAACTTAGTGGAAAAAATACTAGGATGTAAATTGATTTTCTAAAAGAATATTAGAATATTCATCTCTATTAACCTTTTGCACTCCTCGATTAAAAAAAAATCCGTTTTACGCTCGAAAGGGTTATGAAATATGATACTTAATATTCGATATTTTGCCGTAACTTTTCTACTTTTTAATTTTTTGGCATGAAAAAATTATATTTTGTTGTACATATATGGTGTCCTGATATCGTTTTTTAATTTTAGTTATAGGACCAAATGAAAAAAAGAAAAAAATACGAAAGAATTAGGCCTAATTTGCATATGTAAACAATACATAATTTTTTCAAATTATTCATAATTTCTGCATTGGATAAAAAAAAAATATTAATATATTTACATTCCTGGTGATATTTCACATCTAATAATACCAAATACTTCATAATTCTAAAAAATTTTTCCAACTGACGAAGACAATTTACGATTGAAATTTGATCCGGCAGACTGTAATTTGATACGCGTCCCGATCTCATGTAAACAAACAATTGTATTATCCCTCTCGCAGATGAAATACGATATTCTACTACACAAATATTTAATATAATTCTTTTATTTAGGCCATTTTTGTTCCTATTTCTTAAAATAATGCCGATGAATTAAAATAATTGTTTATTAGCCATTTTTGTTCCTATTTTCTTAAATAATTCCGGATTAATAACTTTTTATTTTATAAGAAGTATTAGTACGTATGAGAATGTCGACTTTGTTCAAAAATTTATTTTTTTAATAAATATTGCTATGATTTCTATACGTAGCTATCATCCTGCCATCTGTATGCCAGAATTAGCACTGATTTTTGATAAATTATCGCTTTTTACTCAGATTTGTCTCAACGCCTTTTAAAAATGGCAGATGGTGAATTATTTCTCTGTATTAAGTCATTCTAAGTCAGTAATTTTTCAAAAAATAGTTAAAATATTATAATAATAGCATTTTCAAACAAAGGGGACAGGTTGTTACATCTCACCCCTTAGTCAGCAGAATATAACTAGTCCATAGCCTGAAGTCAACAACTGACCTTGGATGGACGTTGTTTGACAATAATTATGAATCTCTGGTCTACTAGTTACTTGTTTCGACTGCAGATAACAAAAATTACTGTATTGTATAAATTTTTGTGTTATATTTAAAATATAACTAATGTAAACAAACATCAGCTGATTTGAAAAACCGTTAGATATTTCCCGCTAGAATCTAGGATGCCGACTTCCATCAGCTGATTTCGAAAAACCGTTAGATATTTCCCACCAGAATCTAGGATGCAGACTTCCGCGTTGATTGTCAAATGTGGTATACGTTGCTTTGTTTCGCTGATAAGTTAAAATTTATAAATTTTTAAATAAAACTAATTTATCGAATTTTATGTGTGAAAAAGCACTAAAATCGTATTATTTACAAGGGGCCAAACTTTCCCAAATTTTAATTTACTGGATCAAGATATCTGTAAAAAAGAAGTAAGGATGAAATCTGAAGGAAATGTGGAACATGATTTTGAAGTCGGACAAATTCGGACAATCAATTCTTGAACTTTTAAGGGTCGAAAGATCACAATAATATTAATTAATTCGGATTAGGTTCGAATTAAAGGAGTAATTAAAAATTTATTAAAAAATATTGAACTTGGGTTCGAATTAAAGGGGTAATTAAAAATTTATAAAAATATCGACATAAAATCAAATTTTTGAAGGGTTAATTAAAAATTTATTAAAACATCAACATAAAATCAAATTTTTGAGAAAATATGACAGATATATGGGAAAATATGATAGAATTTGAGATTTTAACCATTTTTTCTCGATTTACGCAAAAATTACGAAGTTATTAAAAGTTTTAAATTTTGTCTTGGCTACCATTACGCAAAAATTACGAAGTTATTAAGTTTTAAATTTTGTCTTGGCTATCAAGTCATTGGAGCAGAAAATATGATAGAATTTGAGATTTTAACCATTTTTTCTCGATTTACGAATATATGATAGAATTTGAGATTTTAACCATTTTTTCTCGATTTACGCAAAATTAACTAGAATGAGATTTTAACCACTTTTTCTCGATTTAAGCAAAAATAACGAAGTTTTTGGGTTTTAAACTTTGTCTAGCATAGCTAGGCGTTGGAGCGCAAAAGGTTAATTCTCTGAAGAGTGACAAAGATGCATATAACAAGAATGATATGGGAAATTATAGAATTCTATTTTATAATGATCTAAGGAGAGATAATGAATATATTGCAATAATAGGTCAGAACTTTAGATAACAACTATTATATAAAAAAAACTTAATGAATGGAAAATTTACAACATTAATAACAAGAAGGATGTACAAATATATCATCATTAGATGAAATGAAATAATAATTGAAAAACCTTGTAGGAATTAATATGAAGCAATCACAACAGAGGGAATAAAAGAGATGTTGCTACAAGCATTTCATAATGATAAATATGCAAAAGATCTGCCACTAGCATATAAATACTGTGAAGAAGTTAATGATGACTTGGCCTATTATTATTTAATTATGTCCTCCATTATTATTTATTATTATTTAACATATTATCCTTAAAATTATTTCTGCTTAGACTTACTTATTATTAAACTTAATGAATGGAAAATTTACAACATTAATAACAAGAAGGATGTACAAATATATCATTAGATGAAATGAAATAATAATTGAAAAACCTTGTAAGAATTAATATGAAGCAATCACAACAGAGGGAATAAAAGAGATGTTGCTACAAGCATTTCATAATGATAAATATGCAAAAGATCTGCCACTAGCATATAAATACTGTGAAGAAGTTAATGATGACTTGGCCTATTATTATTTAATTATGTCCTCCATTATTATTTATTATTATTTAACATATTATCCTTAAAATTATTTCTGCTTAGACTTACTTATTATAACTTAATATTTTAAACTCAAGCACATTTTAGCAGTAATTATGCACACTATTATTTATTTAATGAAGCACTTTCAGTACAAGACCATCTTCAGCACTATAAACCATAGGATGATACATATAAATTTAATTCAACATTGTTATTGAGTTCGATTCTAAATTCAAAATTTGAAATTTACACATTAACTCATTATCAATTATTAAAATTAACATATTGATTATAAAATAATAATACTAATATAAATCTTATAGAATATATTACAATATATATCTATAAATAATTATTAGTCTATATTATCAATTATTAATTGCATATACAGTATAATCGATTATTAATCGGCAGAATGGCTATATGCAATTAATAATCGATAATATAGACATTACCTTGAAATTCCACCAAACAAAGGGCATCATTTTTTTGATGAATATAGGGTCTTGAAGTGCTTTGAGCATGCTCATTTCTTCTGCTCTAGGACCACTTATGTTCAACTTTGTTGTTAACAATCCATTTTTCAACAGTTATGATCTGCTTCATTTCGAAATAGATCATTTTCTTCACATTTGAACAGAAATCACAGATATCAGTGCAATGGAGCAGATCTTTCTTTGATAACATGTGGAACCCAAATATCAATGTTCAACTGGTTGTGAACAGTTGAATTCAATAAATTTAATCTTGTAGCAATTCTCATGTTGTTATTCAGTAGTTTACTTCAACCAATACCTTTATTTTGTCGTCATCAGTTTCAATTAACTTTCAAGCATATGGTGCGTCTTACATCAAAATTGTCAGAATGAAATTTTGCAAACCAGTTTTGGCACTGGCATTCTATTAACACATCTTCTCCCTACACTTCACATAACTTGTTTCTTGCTTGAACAGCACTCTTACAAAACAAACTTTAAACTGCCTAAAACACTTCAATAATAATAATAATTATAGAGCACTAATGGCAGTAGTGACTTCTAAAAACAAATTTATTTCAAGATAACGTAATACTAATGAAGTTATAATTCTGTTCTTTTTAAAATACTGTATACACTGAGAATGATCTTGGTATTAGATCGAAAGTACTACGTTATCTTTGTTTTTGTTTTTAGAAGTCACTACTGTCATTAGTGCTCTATAATTATTATCAGCACTCTTACTTTTTTGGAAATAAAAAAGCAAAAGATGCCAAAAATTTCCATTTTATTTTCTATTTTTAACATGACACCAAAAAAACAACTGCACAGAATCAAAAAAAAAATTTTATAAATATACCTTGAAACGTCAGCTGTCGAAATTTATAATGACAATATGGCTTAGAATGAAATTGGCGGTTAAAAATACAATTAACACCACTGGTGGGAAAGAACAAAATTACTTTCCAAACAATCCAATAGTATTGTTTTGGATCTTTGAATTTTGATTAAACAAGTTTAATTGCTAACTTGTTTTGTGCTTTATTCTTGCTTAAATAAAACTTTGGTTAACACTTTTTTGTAAGAGTTTGAGTGAAATAAATTATACAGGTATCCCTCCTATAACACGACTTCCTACAACATGGTTTCCCTCCAACACGGGTTGAAAACTGCAAAAACCATCATATAACACGGTACTTCTACAACACGGTTTTTTACTTAATACATTTAGAAAATTATGTTTATTCTTCTACAACACAAAACATTTTCATTAATTTTTGTAAATCCATACTAGGGACACACAATACACACACAAAATGCAATCATTGAGAAATACTTTCCTAAAATTAATCATAAATATAATTTTGCTAGTTTGCCCATTTGATATTGAGATTTATTTATCAAACAGTCAATCAAAATTTAATTGACCGTTTGATAAATAAATCTCAATATCAAATGGTCAATTAAATTTTTTTAATAGTTAACTTAATGGAACTTTTATTCTTCGGCACTCCTTATTTGTGAAAAATTCGGCTGCAGGTAAATAGTGTAAAACAGGGGTGTTAAAATGCTCATTGACCTAAATAGATCAGGCATGTTTAGCTGTTCCTTGGTCATCAAGAATTTTAATTAGAATCTTGTTATAAATCTGTGTACAAACAATAGTTGAACTTGTACGATAATACAGATTTAAATCCATACTTTATCATTAGTTAAGATTCCCTTTTAATTTTTCCCTATTAAACTATATTAAATATTTCTATTAATAATGTTGAAGTGCTTTCTATAATAATATCAGTCTGTTGAAAATCTTTTATTATTTTGTAATAGGATTGATAATATTAAATTTATATTATTTTAATTTCAAACAATAATCGATATATTATAGTTTATTTCTGGAAGAAAAGAATTCAATAATCATTTAAGCCAGCAGTCACCAAAACGGTTTGCATGATTTTTCCAGGAACGTATCTACCGTGTAAATCGAGGGCTGAGTGTATATTTTTCTGAAAATAATGATTTCAATCATTAAAAAAAAATTATAGCTTTTATTATTGGAAAATAAGTTTACTATGCAGTATAACTCTAAGAATTTTTATAAAATTTAAATTTATATAAAATAAAATTGCTTTAAAGTCTAACGTATTCAAAAATGAATCAAATTTTGCACTGATTTAATTTTGTTAAACTAAGCATATGCATAATAAACGAATGGATCATATTGAGAAAAGGTAAACAGTAATACTTGCAAAAACAGAAGTTAATGAAAGATTTTTTCAGAGAAACTCTAAGGATCATTTAACATATTATGGAAGACACATTATAAATTCTTGACAGTTGAAATCTAGAACAATATTTATTATATTTTAACAGTAAGTTAGAATCACAAGATCATATCAAGTAATTTTGATATAATCTTATTACTCTAATGTAAAGTATCTATCTGAAAGTATCAAAAGTATATAGGTCATCATAATATTTATATTTAATGAGATAGAGAATTGAAGAGGGAGGTGTATCTTCTAAAATAAATGATTCTAAAAGTAAAAATTGTTGAAACAAAAAATATATTTATTTAATTAAAGCTTTCCATTTTAATTGTAACTGTGGAAAAATAGCTTATTTTTATGGGATAAGAAAACTTAATGCTATTAATTTATTTTAAACAATGCTTTCATTATTTACAGTTTATATTAGTTATTATTAAATATCTCAATGAATAATCAGATTTAAAAATTGTATGACGTAGCTGAATTTCAATAAAGTTTTGCGTAAACTATTATGTTATCTAGTGATTGATAATCATATGCATAATGCCTATTATTTTATTTGGTTTTATCATAACTACAATCTATTTTTATGAAGAAATAAATCAGAAATATAATTTAAATGTCATCCATCGGACAAAATTTATTTTTTAAAAACAGTTTTTCTTTATTAATAAAGAATGTTTTTTATTTATGCAATGTACTTAAATATGACTATTTTTTATTTTACTTCTGATGAAATAAAATCTAAATTAGGTTTTCTTCATTCTCTCTCTTTTATTTTCATGTTTCAGGAGACTTGAAAAAGGAGAAAGAATTATAAAATTGAAGTTTACAGATGAAAAACAGAAAATGTTAATTAACAGAAAAATAATATGGATAATAAAAAAAGAAGAAAAAGATAAAAAAATAATGTAAGAATACTATTAATTATAAATTTTTCTTTATAATAAAATAGTGAGAAATGATATTAACAAGAATTGTAGGGGGTGTTATAATTACAAACATCTTGCAAAATTTTCACGAAGAATACAAAGATAAAATAAAAAATTTCACAATAAATTTATCAAAGTTAATTTCATAATGCCAGTAAAGTATAATTGATAATTTTTCTAGTTAAAAAGATCATTAATAAAAAATTTAATGCTTCTAAAAATATGGATTATTTTACAGCGATGATTATGTAGATTAAATTTATATTGAATATTTTTAAGGTAAATAGTCATGAGAGAGATGTTCTTTTAATGTTATTGAAGTTTTACGAATATATCACAAAATACTATTTATAGAATAGAATAATTCACTAAAATCAAAATTGTATTTAGTTTGAAAACTTGCATAATCCTCATTTTTGTCCGTTTTTTACTGTTTTTTTAATCTCTTTAATCACATCTTACGACACACGGGTGAGACGATGGATGAATTCTATTCTTCACCCATAAGGATCCAATCAAATTAAAATCACTCGTTCCTTTATACAGTATGTTTATTAAAATTTTCTTATAGTGGACCTCTGACAGGCAACTCAGTCAGCCCAATTTTATATTCGGCGCTAGAGTTTACTATGATATTATCTGTAAATAGATATATTGTTATCACCATTGCTCTATTAGCTGTTCATGGAAGAATATCCAGAACATAGTCCATTTTCCTGGATGCGGATTATAAGGCTGGATTTTGGGAAGCAAAACTGTTACATGTAGAACAAAAAATAATTATTGCATTATTTTGCAATCGGAATTATTTGTAAAAGGCACAAAAATAAACTAGTAAAGTATTTTACAGGTAGGCCTCGATTAGTGCGAGTTCGAATAATGCGATATTCGATTAGTGCGACTTACAAAAATGATACCGTTTTTCAATTAGTGCAAGCAAATATTCGATTAATGCGAGTTGTAAGCATAGACCGGTCTTACTAACAAATGTCCGTCCCCTTTTATGATGTCAACTAACAAATTAATGTTAATTTTCGGTTAGTAAAACCGGACGAGGAGCAGTCCAAGAACAGTCACTTGGCTTTGAAGGGGGTGAAACACCAGAAAGATAGGCTTTTTTGCCGTTAGCTATTTAACATTACTATTATTTAGCTTTGTTATCGTATACGTACAGTATAGTACAGAATTTTCTTTTAAAAAGTATCGAAATGGATAAAAAGAAGAACACTTTTGATGATAAAACAGGAAAGAAAAAAA
>AYEL01061573.1:0-16408 GCA_000484575.1 Olivierus martensii | reverse complement strand
TGTTTTTTCCATATAAAAACAATATTTACAAATAAAACAGAAGTGGCCAATTTTAGTCTAAAACATTTTATTATAGAGTACAGTTACAGTTGCTTCATATGATAAATAAATCATATAACTTATACAAATAGCAAGAATTTTTCAAAATCTAAAAAACATTATAAATAAATCAATAATTTCTATGGAATTTTAATCTTTTCTTATAGTTTTTCAACATTTAAAATTTCTTGGAAAACAAAACAATGAATCTTTGGGTAAGATTCTAGTTTAACCATAGCACGCGGATATATAATAAGCGACCGTCGACTCGAAATTATATTCTTAGTTTTTGATTATATCATAGATTCTAATAAAAACATCTTGATAGCTCAGATAGTTTTGGAGTGAATCTTTAATACAATGGAATTGTCTATTCGTATTTTATACATCAGTCGATAGGTGGTGAATCTTCAATTCTCTAATGTATAGATCCGCGTGCTATGACTTAACTTTAACAGAAATAAAATAGTAATAGTAAAAATAAATATCTATATAATAAATTTTATATATTTTTCATTGAGCAATACTTGACTTTTGTAAAGTTCAACAGACAGACATTAACAAGCTTCCAATTCATTTACTACATCCATTATGAATTAAGTAGATTTTTCTACAGTAACAAATCTTTAAATTTTATTTTCAACGATATTATCTACAAAAATTTTTCATCTCTCTTATTTTTTTTTTATTCTGTGAATTTTAAATTTATTTTTATCATGTCATATTTAATTAACAGAAAATAAATAAATAATATTTTATTAAGGCAAAATAAATAAATAAATAATAATGTTATTTTGTAAGTATCTATTATTAACTAAAAGAAAATAAACTTTTTATATAAATATTTATATGAATGTATATTTTCAGTTGACATTTTCAATATAAATAATCAACGATTTATTCTGTTCCGTATTGAATAGTTTCTACTTAGTATTAAGAGGCACGGCAGTAATTCTAAGCCAGGTATATTAATTGCTGACTGATCTTATTACAGGAGTCATTGTAGCCAAAATTCAACTCGCTGTAACTTTGGTCCTAAGTTAAATATTATTAATCTGACAAAAATTACATTCGAGAAAAGTGCTCAGTAGGACAGTTATTGCTAAATTTGAAGCTTCAAATCCAATTAATTAACGAGCAAGAGCAGTTTAAATATTGAAAAAATTGTCATAAAAGTATCGTTTTTCCTCTCCTTCGCCTCTTCCTTCTTTACAAGTCGCGTCATTCAACTGATATCAATGATATTTGGAATATAGGTATTTCCTATATTTCTCGAGATCCCCTGAAAATTTTAGCGCAATTGGATCAAAATAAATGGGAAAAAAAGAGGTCCGTTTTCAATAAAGATACATGTCGTATTGTTTAACGAATTTTGACTAAATTTGGGATAATTTGGGAAATTATCTGAAAAACTTTTTACCCAATTGGGCTAATATTAAAAATTATGGAAGAGGATGATTCACTTCTCTAGAAATGTCTGTATAGATCATATTATTAAACCGATTTCGAACAAATCTGAAATTTAAATATTACATAAGACTTTCTAAAGAATACAGTCCAATAGGCCAAAATGATGGAATCTTTTTCCTGAATCTCCAAGAGCCCATTATATTATGATGGAAATCCTTTCATCATGAATTCTTCTATAGATCGTATTGTTCAACTGATTTCGACCAAATTTGATATATGTATATTTATTATTTTACTAAATGCTTTCGAAAAAATTTTGATTAAATAGGATTAAAAATAGAATACTTAATGATATATCAACATAGTGTTGTTTGAATGCCGCTCTCAGAAAAATAGTTTCATCTAAAAAATAAATGATATCCAATCTAAAGCAGTCTATAGTATGTAAAAAATAAGCCAAGTATAGTATTAAGAAATTAGGATACTTGTTACAATTTAGATATGACTTCTTGGTTGGCAATTTAAGAAAATAATGTCAGCCAATCTAAATTTTAACAAGTATCTGATTTCTCAGTATTGTACTGTACGTGATTTATTTTTTGTGTTACATGTTTTTTATTGTATCTTTAATAAATATAAAACAATTTTTTAATTTTATTTCATTTGAATCAAGCTATTTCATACAATATCGCTTTGAATGGAACATTTCAATATATCATTTCTGTTTATCACAATTTTTTCATTGTCAAACATCTTAAAATATTTTTCTCAAATGGAATATTTATTTAAATATAATTTTTTATTTATTTTTTAAAAAATGTAAAATTTAAACAAATATTTATCATCAAATTTAGTTTCATTATGCGTAGATACAGTATTTAAATTCGAAAATTTATTCACGGAAACATTTTCTAATAATCTAATTACTGTACTTTTGTAAGTATTCTACAATAGCTAATTTATATACTTGTGCTATACTTATGCCTTAATTTATTTACTTTTACAAAGAAGAATGACAAAGAATAATGTGCTATAACAGTACTTCATTTTCAAGTACTGTAAATTCTCATTCTACGATTGAGAAATGTTTCATTTCCACGATGAAACATTCCTACTATGGCGTACTGCTTAGTGTTAAATATAAAATTATTATTTTTTATAATAGAAAAGGGATTTCTGTTTACTATATTTGATATATTACATTAAATTTATACAGTAATTAATTTTACATTTGATATATTCCGAATACGCATATAAAATAATACTAACTTGTAAATTGACATTATTAACATAACACAATCATAAAATAATAATATATAACTACGATGAAAAGCATTATACTATTAATGGTAGATTTAATTTGCTTTTAATGAATAATTACATGTGATTTGAGTTAGGTTAACTCTCTTTTTCCGGTAATAAATTACTACTGTGTTATACGATCATAGATGAATTATTCGAAAATTTGGCATAATTTCTTTAAATAAATAATTTTCTCAGGGAATAGTAATTTTATTTAAAAAATAATTTTATTTAAAAAATAACATTAAAATTTATTTAAACTTATTAATGCTAATCACATAATCATATTTATTATAAACATATAGCTCTATTAATAAACTTATACAGAAGTTATCAATATTCATAAATTAAATCTCGGCATATACATAAGATTAACTTTTAAGTATTATAGTTGAGTGAGTGTCGCTAGATTTTGCTTCATTATAACAAGAATTTGCCACAACGCGATCGCGACATGATTCCCGAAAGATTTCAAAATAATTTTATATATAGTGAATCGAGGGAAGTTGATTAACTTTTTCTTTCTGATCCTAAAACTCATATTAAATTTGAATATTTTCATTTCATATTTTCTATACTTAAATTTACAAGTGTTTTGCATATATGATTCCATCAAAAACTTTGAAATAACAATCGGATCATGATTTATAATTTTTTAAAAAAGTTACAATTAGTCATCTTACCCCGAATATTCGGGATAAGATGTCACTGCGCTTTTGATGATATTCACTTTAATAAATAGCAAAAAAACTCTTTATTCATCGAACCAAATTCTTTAATAAATAGCCAAAATGAACTCTTTAATCATCCAACAAACTTGTATACCATGTATATTTTACTAGAATAAATTGTTAAAATTCTATAAAATTACATATATTAAGAATAAATTATTAAATTCTATAAAATTAGAAGAATTAAATAAAATCAAATACTTAGATGGTGGCCAAATTGCGGCTGATGAGCCACATGCGACTCTTTGGTACCCTTAGTGTGGCTCTATATCATGAAAATCAAGAATTAATGTAGAACAATCACTTTTACTTAAAGAAAGATGTAGAGTTGCCCATTTGTCTATATAGAATAAGCTATCTCAAACACTTAAGAAAATGGATTTAGCAATTTTTCTAAGCTCTTCATATATAATTAGTATTAAACATAAAGTATAATGAATTATTTTCTGTGTGGTCCCATGCCATTATTTTTCATCATCATATTTCTATAATCTCCTTTTTAACATTCTGTAAAGTAGGTGAAGGCCTACCATATATCTGTGAAGCATTGAAGCAATTCATTCTTCCTCTGTTTATATGATATGCTGCAAGTTTTAAACTTTTTTCGAACCAAAGAGCTCTGCTGGTGTCCTAATATATATTCTTATCATTTAATTTACGAAAACAAATTAAAAATACAAAAATTTAAATTCGGCATCTAATCCTGAAGTAAAAATTGCCATCTATCCGGCTGATCAGGATGAGACTCAACTTTTAATCACGTGATTTAAAATGGCTAAATTAGAACGACAACAAAAGCGAAATATTCTTTAAAGTATCCTCTACACATTAAATATATTAATTTTTACTATACTGATATTATTACGATTAATAATAATACTTCAAAAAATGACACTATAATTTTTGATTAAAATTTCGACACTCACTGGGAACTTTTCTATTTCCAATGCGAGTATTTGATAATCTGATAATAGCCATCTTCTATATTTTTGGCGGGCTTATGGGAGATCATAATAAACCACCTTCTATCGCCACCTGTTTAAATACTAACAAACTAGAGAAAAATAAACTACTTCTCCCGATTCACTCTACATATAATTTAATTTTTTATATTCTGATTTTATTAGTAAAACTAAATGAATAAACTTAGTATATGCAGTTTTATGTTTAAAATATAATATTAACTTAATTAACTTTATGACACGATAAATTTTTATAATATTTTTATAACGCAACCCGGCATTTATCGCAATTGAATTTACTGGGTCCTAATTACATTGCTATAACTATGTTGTACTTTCTATAGACTGACATGATTTTATTAGTTTCTTTTCAAAACCAAACTTTATTATTATTTATCTTTTGACGAACAAGCGAATTATTTATAATATCTTTAAAGAATTAGAAATATTCAATAATATCATATATTTAGATAGTGCACTTTAACAGATACAATTTTAATATATCATAATGTAATTTTCTGTAATTGTGCTTTATTTCGTTTAAATAAAGATTTAATTAACACTTTTGTAAGTGTTCTGAGTCTAATAAATTTATATTTATTGTTATTTAACTTGTTTGCGAATTTATTCAATTTATTAGTGTAAGTTCTAACACCGTTTGTTCGTTTTACTTCTAACACTTAATTGGCACTTTTATAAGTTCCGATTTCCGATTTTGTTTCGTCAGTTAGACGTTACAGTGTGTTAGACAGTTTTGTAATTAATTGGTTTTAAGTTAGAACTTAGCTTAAGACCTAAGCTCAGGTCGAACTCTGGAATTTGCAAAGTCGCTAGACCGTTAGGTGTAGTTATAATTAATAGAAATGCATTCGTTCAAATTCGCGACTTTGCAGTTCTGTTTTTCTTACAATTAATTCAGCAATTATAGGGGCTAAGGGACTATCTATTGATACTCCTCTATTTTGTCTGTAGAAGGATTCACTGTACATAAAATAAGATTCATGTATTAATATGTAACATAGGTATCTTATGATTATTAGAACACATTATTTTATAAAATGAGTTAGAAGGAACCCACATAATTTCATGCATGCTGGCTCAAGTCGTATATTGGGGTATAAAACTTCAAAGTTAAATATCCCCATTACTTTATCAGGAAGTGATCCTATTTCAAATAGTTTGTCTATTACTTCGGTGGCTGAAGAGATTGTCCATTCATAATTCTTCAAATATGTAGTGTACCAGCTAGCTAATCATTTTTATATGAAAATTTAGCCATCCAATGAAATAATTGTTACATTTGGATAGTGGCAGGTTACCCTAATAAAAAAATCCATGGATGAAGAAAATTGACCATATTTAAAAAAAATTAATAAAAATCAATTATCATGCAAATTTTGATTAATAAATATTATGTCATGTAATTAGTTCAAAATTTACATTTACTGATATGGTTTTTCTTCAATTAAATAACTTTTATTTTAGTATTTTATAAATTTTCTGTTTTATATAAAGAAAACAAACCTGCACAAAAATTTCCTCTTATACATAAACAGCTATAATATTTTTCACTTTGCTCTAATTGGACTCCAGATACTTTAGTCAGCCTCACTCCCAACACCACCCTTCCCAAAGTGTAATAGGCTTGACAAAAAAAAGCATGAGAAAAAATAAAAAAGTGCAATAAAATAAAATAACAAAAGTACCACGCCCATTTTAATGATTATCTTTGTTTACATCAATATTTTCTCATTTTTTTACAAAAATACAGTGAAAATGAAAAGTTAAAATATTAATGATTACTAAAAAACATTGCCTATTTTAACAGAATTAAGCTAATATTTCAGCATTATTTATAATATTTTTTATTTTTTAATACAAAGGGTGTCCTTTTCAGGATATCACAACTTTAAAAAGGAATTTCTAAAAAATGGTTAGTGTTAAAAATTTCTCTCTTATGGCATATTTGTGTGGCAAGTTAAAATTTAAGTCATGGTTATTTTTGTGTAGTACCAAAAAGAACTGCTAGGTGGTATTGCATGTCAAACCTGAATAAGTGACTTTCTTCCTATGGGACTAATTAAAGAACATGTATAGCAAAAATTTCAAAACACTTGAATAATTTGAACAATTAACCACCAATGCATGTGTGATCATTCGAATTGACACATTGCAAAAGGTTGCAACAAATTTTGTTCTTCAACTACAACATATGACTGCTGTTGATGATAGACATTTAGAAAACATTGCAATTTAAATTTCATTGACAGCTTGTAGTAGACACAAAAGATTGAGTATGTATGCAGTGCTGTAACAATCAGGAAAAGATGGCTCTCTATAATAGTATTATGTTCATTAGAAATGTTAAAATTGTGGAAAAATAATAAAAAAAGAAAAGAAGCTGTTACCTGCACGGAGAAGGAGGAAAGAACCATAAACAAGAGTAGCCATTTTGATCTACTCTTGTTTATGGTTCGTCTGGTTACATACTAGAAAATTTATTATTGAAGAAAAAAAGAATGTCATTGTCAGTGTTTGATTGTTGTGAAATATGATGAAAGAAAAGAAAATAATTTGTCCTAAACAAGTTTTCAAAATGAACTTTATTTGCCTTTTTTCGTTATGTTAATTAAATACAGTATAAAAGCACGTCTGTTGAGTGGCGTGAGTGTGTCTCGTCCTCTGATTCTTCAACTGTGCTACTTGTTGATTGTCCTGGTGAAGTGTTGCTGTTGTTCATCTCTTGTCAGTTGTGGGCTTGAATGTTATTTTTAATACCTGTTGGAAGTTGCTGTCCTTGTGTTTAGTAATTGGAATTAAAAAAGTTAGTTCAGAAAAATTCTCTTGTTGACGAGACATTAAAATATTAGTAAGTTTACTAGTTTGTTTATATTTAATAAATATGTTTTTGAAATTTTGAAATGGAGCAGTTGTTTGAAGCCATTTATGTTTTCATCGACTGGGTTGTTAACACAGACAGAGTTTCGAATTGACATCAAAATCACTACAGCCAGTAAAGAAGGCAAGACAGAGGGGGCGCAGGCACCGAACCTTGGAGAAGTTTAGAGTTCACGCCCGAACTTCTCAGTGCTACCTATTGATGCTTTTTGTTACTATACAAAAATAACATATGACTTAAATTTTAACTTGCCACACAAATATGCCATACAAAATAAATTTCTATTGCTAACCATTTTTCAGATATTCCTTTTTAAAGTTGGGGTGTCCTTTTCAGGATATCCTGTATTATAATTCATCCTATAAAAAATTAAGTTTTACAAAAAATTTTAGTAAATAATTATTTCAATAAATACCAACATGAATACCATAATTTAGAATATGGAGAAAGAAGAGGAACAAAAACCTAATTTTCCAAATATATTCAATCAAAAAATTTTTTCGAAAAACAGTTTAAAATAAAAAATTTTGGCCAGAAAATATTTAAGAATCATCATCAGAAATTAATTATGCTCCTTTTTGAGAACTTTTAAACATAAGTACAATAAACCAATTAGGACCATTGCAATTTTAAAATTCTGTTGTTAGTCCCTGCTATACACAGCATATCATATCAATAGCCAATGGTGATAAATGATTTTGAACAGCATATCATGTTCAAATCATGCAACAGATTAAGTCATGATAAACTTTACAATGGTGTATCAACCATAAGCAAATTATATTTGCATACATTATTATATATAGTATATAGGCAATATCATATACAGGAATCCCTTGATTAATGCAGGTTTGAATAATGCAGTTTTGATTAGTGCGCTTCCAGTGTGATTTTTTTTTTATGCAAACCCTCTGAAGCATTGGCAACTGAATCTCGGGGATTGTAGTGTACATGATTAGAGCACTGCAATAAATTTATTTTATTTATTTATTTTATTTTTAATTCTATTCTTCGATTTTCATCATTGAATTGTTATATTTTAAATATAATTTTAGTTAATTTTATTTATTAATAAATTTAGCGTGAATAGTAACTACCTAATAATAACTATTACAGTATTATATAGCCAGCCTTGCCTTCAGTTCTTCTCAAGTATTTGATGTCTACGAACATGCAATTATTTTTATAAAAAATTTATGCAGTTTTGTAAAAATCATTTTTTCTCGTGAATTTTAATTCTTACTATAAATTTTTAAATACCCATACATATTTTTCAATGATTTAAAGTACATGTAATATACACTATAGATACGTTTTGCAAAAGAAAAAAAATACATATTTATAATTTTGATATTTTCCAGGATTCATTATAATTATTCCCATTAGTTTAAAGTACATGTAATGCAATATAGATACATTTTGAGAGGGAAAAAAAATACATATTTTATAATTTTGATATTTTCCAGGATTCATTATAATTATTCCTATTAACTTATAATTTTGATATTTTCCAGGATTCATTATAATTATTCCTATTGGTATTTTAGTTTGATTAATGTAGTTTTGATATATGTGGTGTATTGCAAGGATTTATTAACTGCACTAATCAAGGGATTCCCATACAGATTTCTAGGAAATTTTATGGAAAATTTTTATATGTAATTAAATACCTTGCAAAATAGATGACAGCTCTTTATGATGATGAGAAACTGTTTGATGCTAAAAACATATTAATTATTAAACAATTATTTTTAAAAGTAAAAATTATAATTAAATTTTAATAAAAATTTATCAAAAAATTTTTAAGCAAATAAAAATGAAACAATCATTTCTGTATTTTAAGTAATTAAGATTTTAGAAAAAACAAATATACATAATCATATTGGTTATTTTAAAAATATATTTGTTTGAAGCAAAAGAAATTTTAATTTTTGTTTAATTAATATTATTAAAAGATAATTCTTTGGAAATCTCAGAAAATATGACATCAAAACAATAAATCAATATATAAGATTAGTACATTTTAAATGTATATTTTGACTTTGGTTTATGAGAAAAAGCATTTCTGAAAAATTCTCATAAATTGAGGTCTAAATTACTATTAAAAAAATTAGAATGCATTTCTAAGTCAAAAAAATATCAATGGATTTTATTGAAACATGTTGAAATACTGTCCAATTACATAAGTGATGTGAGCATTACTTATGTAATTGGACAATATTTCAACATGTAATAACCAATATAGAGCACTAACAGCAGTAGTGAGACTAGCGACTTATAAAAAACTTATTTCAAAATAACAAAGTACTTTCGGTCTATCAGCTAGACCAGGGGTTACAGTTTAGACCAGGGGTTCCCAAAGTTTTGCCTATGTGGATCAAATTACCCAAAGTTTTGCTTAGGTGGGCCAAACTGTAAATTCCAAAATATTTGACAGCCAAAAAAAGTGTTATGGAAAAATATGTTCAAATCGATAAAAAGTTATACACATGGGAAAGATTTATACTACTTTAACATAATCGTTCTTTATTTATGACAATAATTACTTTTTATTACAAACCGTATATACTCTAAAAAGTTAGACACGAGGGAAAGATTTATGCTAATTTTATAGTATAACTGTTCTTTATTTATGACAATAATTACTTTTTATTATACAAACTGTTTAAAATAACACATTTCAAAAATAATTAAAAAAAATAACTAAATGATTCAAATAAAAAAAAAATATAATAAATTCATCAGTCTGAAGTGTATTACTTGTACAGTTGCTTTCTTTTATTGTTGAAATATCATTGAACCTTAGCTCTAAATCCAGTTGAATGTATTCTTAACACTGCTTGTAAATGTTCATCAGTTAATTATCATCTGAATTTGGACTTATTAATACTGATGATTGAAAAAGTTTTTTTGCATATATAAGTGCTTCCAAACAATGAAAACGTATTTGGAAGCACTTATACATATATCTTTTTAACTGAACAATTTTTAATTATAATATGATATAATTTATTTATTTGTAAAAATGCAAATTATCTCTATGAATTCAAGATCGTGGATGATCTGACATCACAGGCCACATTTCTAGGGTTTGAGGGAGGCATTTGGCCCACGGGCCACACTTTGGGAACCCCTGAGCAAGACCATCATCAGCGTTTATACTAACTTATAAAGAACATAAATAGAACATGTGTTCTTACAATTTAAAATTCAAATTGCTTATATACAGAATTGTGAGAGCTTAAAGCTTAATTTAAGTATAGAACTTAGATACATAGGTATAAACTCGATACAAACAAATATTATTATATAAAATAAAACTTGTAACAAAATAAGAATAAAATAAAACATCTTTGTGTTCTGCTATGTACCACGTTGTCCAGTGTTAGGCGGCATTGGTTTCATACTAGTGTCTCTATGATGTAACGCCGTCAAGTCTACTTCCAGCTTATCATTGATTGTGATGTTATGCCTACTGATTCTATATAACTCCAGTGCTTCTGCCAAATACTTGTGTTTAATATTATTAACTTTTCTAACTACTTTCACATCATCCCACTTTATTTGGAGGTCATCTTCATATGCTTTTACTCTATACCTTCCTCCAATATTACCAACAATAGACAGGAATTCTATGTAGGTGTCATGGATAGAGCTATAAAGCACTGCATCCAGGAACATACGTCTGATATTGTCCATGGCAGGCTTACTACAGCACTGTCCACTTAAGCATATGAAGATGACCTCCAAATAAAATGGAATGATGTGAAACTAGTTAGAAAAGTTAATAATATTAAACACAAGTATTTGTCAGAAGCACTGGAGTTACATAGAATCAGTAGGCATAACATCACAATCAACAATAAGCCGCAAATAGACTTGTCGCCTGCATGGCGTTATGTCATAGAGACACAAGTATGAAACTAACGCCGCTTAACACCGGACAATGTGGTACATAGCAGAACACAATGATGTTTTATTTTTATTTTTATTTTGTTACAAGTTTTATTTTATATAATAATATTTATATTTGTATCGAGTTTATACTTATGTATCTAAGTTCTATAGTTAAATTAAGCTTTAAGCTCTCACAATTCTGTATATATGCAACTTGGATTTTAAATTGCTAGAACACATGTTCTATTTATGTTCTTTATAAGTTAGTATAAATGCTGATGATGGTCTAGCTAATAGACTGAAAGTACTTCGCTATTTTGAAATAAGTTTTTTGAAGTCACTACTGCCATTAGTGCTCTATATTGGCTATTAGATTATTTCATTCCCTTGGATAACATTTGTAATGATAATAGCTCAAATCAGTTAACCAGATTATCTTTAAAACAACCCTACAAATCTGAAGATGATTTATCTTTCACTTGTCCTGAGATTAGTAACATTATCACAAGTTTAAAAAATAAAAAGCTCCAGGCCATGACTCTAAATGCAGAGGTGATCAAAGAAATATTCAAACTGGCTCCAGATATAATTTTAAAAATTTTTAATAAATGTTTTTAATTTTTCCTATAGTACAGAAGGCTGCCATATGTAGATTTATCCCAAATGAATCCCCAGTTCATGTTTTGGATAAGCCTAACTGCTACAGACCCATAAGTCTTTTGCCTGTAATGGGTAAAGTTTAAGAAAAGGCACTAATTGATAGAATTAACTTCATTTTGGATAATAAACATTTGAATAAACTGCAATTTGGCTTCACTCCCCAGAATAGTACTACTGATGCCATTCTCCTATTAAAAACCATTATCCAAAATACTTTTTTTAAGAAACAAATTTCTCTAATAGTATCATTTGATATTTCCTCTGCATTTGACCATGCCTGGATACCAAAAATACTATGTCAACTTAGAAAATAAAATTGTCCAAGAAACCTTTATAATTTGGCAACTAATTATTTTCAAAACAGAAAGATTATATTGAACCATAAAGGGATTAATGTTACTAGAAGATTGGAGATTGGTTGCCCTAAGGGTTCTTCATGTGATTCAGGATTCTGGAATATATTAATGAATAGTGTTGTAAAGATTTGGTGGATAATTTTGAGAAAGAGAGAAAGTCAGTTTACTGCTTACCGGCATTGGGGGTGGTGATGGAGACTGGATGGCCATGTTGCCTCATTTTCTCAACGGGCTGTATTTTCGTCTTGTGTAACTTATATTTAAGTAAAATAGGAAAAACTAGCACTAATAGCAGCTAAGTTTGTCCAGAAAATACTTTATTAACGAACATATATTACAAACGTTTTCAGCTCTACGCCATCTTCAGGTAGATTGTTCTAAAGATTTGAATAAAATTCGAAGAATAGAAGGAATAAGTAACAATGTTGCTATGGCAACCGCTTTTTGTTACAAAAAGTTAAAAATTAGCAATTACATAGAACTGAGTTTAACTACTACAATTAAAATAAATGAAACAAATCTATAACATAAATAATAAACATATTAAAATACAACAAAAAATTTCTTAATTAAAGTTTAAAAATTAGTTATTCAGATTTTAAAAAGTCTCAATTATTATCTTTATTAATCACATATCTCCATGGGCGGGGCGGTTCCCAGGCGATTTTTTCATTCACTAGGTTTTCTTCTCTACTTCTCCTCAAAATTTCTAATGACTCCGTGATGGTAGGTCGTGTTCCAGGTTTTACTGGTTTTATGATTCTTGCTTCATCCCATAGTACTGTTAAATCCCTACTATACGCTTCCACTGCTAAGGATGGTGATAGGTTGGCCTGTTTAATATCTCGTTTATGTTCATCAATTCTTTTCCCTAGGTTTCTGTTTATGACTCCTATGTATGCAAGATAGTCTTGAGTGCATTCATCTTTGATTGGAATTTTATAGACTCCTTTCTTAGCACCTGGTTCTAGCGGGTGCTAAGAAAGCAGTCTATAAAATTCCAATCAAAGATGAATGCACTCAAGACCATCTTGCATACATAGGAGTCATAAACAGAAACCTAGGGAAAAGAATTGATGAACATAAACGAGATATTAAACAGGCCAACCTATCACCATCCTTAGCAGTGGAAGCGTATAGTAGGGATTTAACAGTACTATGGGATGAAGCAAGAATCATAAAACCAGTAAAACCTGGAACACGATCTACCATCACGGAGTCATTAGAAATTTTGAGGAGAAGTAGAGAAGAAAACCTAGTGAATGAAAAAATCGCCTGGGAACCGCCCTGCCCATGGAGATATGTGATTAATAAAGATAATAATTGAGACTTTTTAAAATCTGAATAACTAATTTTTAAACTTTAATTAAGAAATTTTTTGTTGTATTTTAATATGTTTATTATTTATGTTATAGATTTGTTTCATTTATTTTAATTGTAGTAGTTAAACTCAGTTCTATGTAATTGCTAATTTTTAACTTTTTGTAACAAAAAGCGGTTGCCATAGCAACATTGTTACTTATTCCTTCTATTCTTCGAATTTTATTCAAATCTTTAGAACGATCTACCTGAAGATGGCGTAGAGCTGAAAACGTTTGTAATATATGTTCGTTAATAAAGTATTTTCTGGACAAACTTAGCTGTTATTAGTGCTAGCTTTTTCCTATTTTAAGTATTTGAGTTTAAGCAGTTATAAAAGCCTTATTATGTTATGTTTAAGTTTACAATGTTATAGCAATAATTAAATAACTATGGAAATTAATAAGAATTAATTGTGTGTTGATTCTTAAGAAAAAGATTAATAATTTGTATGTACTGTACGGAAATGTAAATTTTTTTGACTGGATAAAAAGTGTGACGCCAGAGGGTTGAGTGTTCCCATCCTGGCACTTGACTTATGTAGAACTTGACTGGATAAAAAGTGTGACGCCAGAGGGTTGAGTGTTCCCATCCTGGCACTTGACTTAGATTGTAGAACAGTTGGCTGTTTTTGTGGGTTGTCATCATGTTGTGGATTAATGTTCTATGTTTTGTTTGTACAGTGGGTGATTGGTTAACGAACATAATCCAGTCCAAGGCAATGTTCGTTATCCGAATTGTTCGTTAACCGATCATCGATTTACCATAGGTTTTTATGGGAATTTCATTATTTCGTTCCGGAGACCCAAAAACATAAATAAAAAATTATATAATTTCTTACTACATTTATTTATATGTAATAACAATAATATATACATACATATTCTTGCATTTTAATCTATTATGTTTATTTTCCGATAAAGAATCTGTCCAATATCGATTGCTTTTCTCTCTCCTTCAGGATTTTTCGGAAGTGATCAATAGCATTGTCGTGGTAGATATCCCAGAGCCTATTGACATCAACCTGGTACGGGTGCCATTCTAAGGCCGAAAAATTATAAAATCTCTTTCCTATTTTCTTTAATAAATCTTTGATTTATTTTGTCTCCGAGTTCATTTTAATTGGGAAAAACTATTGTTCTTCCATCCTTACCATAAGTCCAAGAACACGCAAGGCCTAAGCCAGTCATTCCAATTAGGTTAGTTAAGCCAACGAACGCGCAAGGCCTAAGCCTGTCATTCCGTTAGGTTCGTTAAGCCAATATCCCCATGGAATATTTTTATCTGGCAGCGGCCACTTATAGAGCCACCATCATTGCAGGCTGACTAACATCCATGATGGGGTCAACTGGAAGATTGAAAGATGGGTTTCAACGGGCCGGGTCCAGATCCCTCCTGAAAAATTGGAGGAGTTGGACCCCCGGATCTTTCAGAATATTAAGCCACAACTTTACCATGCAGCCGTTGGGCTGACCTGTCATTCCCTCAGTCCGTGGGTCCCACAGTTTGTTCTGTGAGGTGTTCGTTATCCAAACACGTGTTCGTTATCCAAACACGTGTTCGTTAACAAAACACGTGTTCGTTAACCAAACATAAAAAATCTTTCAAAAAGTGTTTGTTATTCAAACTGTTCATTAACCGATCACCCACTGTATTGGATTTTAAATGAAAAACAATAGACAGGAATATGAGGTTGTATGTTTTGAAGTTACTTTTTCTTAATTTAATAAATAAGCTATTTAATTTGAGTTATGGAGTCATTATTTCATGCTATGTACTTTGCTCTGGATTGGGTAGAATGCAATGACTTGCACATTGATATTACTATCAGGTCGTCGCCCAGAAGAGAAACAACGGAGAGGGGGTCGGGTCAGAACCTAAGGAAAGTTCCGGGAGTATGCCCAGACTTTCCAGTGTCTTTGAAATTCCTTTACCACATCAAATTGTAATATCTTCTGCTTTGCTAATGATTGTTTAGTTACTGTCACTGGAAAAAACATTGAAGAATTTGAAAGAAAAACTAAAATAATTTTAAATAGATTATCAAAATGGGGAGGACTGCAAATTAAAATTTAATGCAGCTAAAACTAAATTAATGTTAGTCAAAAGAAAATTAAGAATTAACCATCCAAGAATATACTTTCAAGGTAAAGAAATAAATTATGAGAATCAAATTAATTATCTCAGCTATGTCAAGATAAAAATCTCTCTTGGACACCACACATTAAATTTATCCTTACCAGGACAGAAAGATTACTTTGCATGTTAAATAGAGTTGCAACACTTCACTGGGGTCTGAACTCAAATAGTATTGATTCTATTTATGAGGGAGCCTTTTTACTTTGAATTATATATGCTAGTCCAGTTCGAAGAGAGTCTCTGTCCAAACTTAAAATCCAGGAACTTCTTTTAAAATTCCAAAGGAGGGTAGTCATTAAATTAATAAAAGGCTATAGAACAATTTTCAGAGAATCTGCTTTTAATCAAAATCCATTAAACTAGGGGATTAACGCGATCCAAATAATCCAAATCTAGCCAAATTTCCCCCAGTGGTTTACTTTAGAAATAACTGCCAAATTAATAATTAATTTTTAAATTACACTACGGTGCCACCATCTGTTGGATTAATAATTAATAATTTAAATTTAGGCTAAGGTGGCGCCATCTAATATTTAATAATTGAACTATAATTTTTACTAATTTCCCGAAATTAAAAATTTGCCTTGGCCTGGAATCGAACCAGGGACTTCGGGTTACCGTCCCGACGCCTTACCAGCTAGACTACCAAGGCAC
>AYEL01061569.1:0-37168 GCA_000484575.1 Olivierus martensii | reverse complement strand
TTCCTGAAAATATTGCACTAATCGAATCCGTACTAAACAGAGAATGTATACTATGGAAAATAATGTAATGAGTTCCAAAGAGGTCAGGGAACTACTGTACGTGATTTTATTTTTAGCAATAATCCATCAAAAATGACGGTTTTTATTTTTCACTGTGAAGTTCAGGATAAAAATGTTGAAATATGTATGTATGTACTGTAATAAAAAATTTGAATAAACAATAAAAATAATGCTGAAAAATTCAATGTTAATTTTTTTATTCGAACTTCATGTTGCTGGCTAGTCGCCAACATGCCGTGTCTGCAACGGACTTTTAAAATTAAACTGTGGCAATGTTTTTCATACGTACATTCGAAATTATTAGATATCAAAAATTTATTAAAAATTAACAATAGGATACTGTACTGTACATACAAAAATTAACAAAGTTAGTACAAAGTTTACAAAAAATTAAAAAAAATAAGCTTTTAAACTGGTTTGAACAATTTTATTTTTCTTCTCTTTGTAGAGTTCTCTGTAGCATCGAATTGAATTTTCTAGTTCTCTCTGTATGCGAATGCTGCGTTCTCGATCTGGATCTGCAGTCATAACTTTACTTGATGCTTCCTCTATTAAACAAAATATATTTTCAAGTTCATTTATTGAGAACTCTTTTGATAATGATTGACTTTCATTGACGTTACACGATTTTTCTTCCATTTCTTCATCGTAAGCATACTGTTGTTCAATGTTTAAAAGATCTGTATCACTAAGAGATTCCGAATGTGATTCAAACATTTGCATACATCAGTAACATCTAAAGCATCAAATCCAAATTCGTTTCCAAGGTCAACTATGTCTACTGATACTTGCTGAATTTCTGTTTCTAAATTTGTAAAATCGCTTGAACAATGTGGCAAAATGTTTTTCTATACTGCCTTCATATTATGAGGTGTGATTTCAAGCCATGATGCATTAATATTATCAATGGCATTTTTAATGTTATAACTTTTCCAGAAATCTGGCAAAGAAGGGGCATTTATTCCTGCAGCTGTTATATCTATTGCTTGAGAAAATGTTTGCCTCAAATAGTAAGCTTTAAAGGTAGCAATAACACCTTGGTCCATTGGTTGTAATAAAGAGGTTGTATTAGGAAATAGGAATATTACCTCTACATTTTTATTTAAGTTTCCAAGTTCACTTGGGTGGCCAGGTGCATTGTCTAAAAATAGCACAACTTTAAAATCCAAATTTTTAGTTTTGCAGTATCTTTCGACAGCAGGACAAAAATAATTAACAAACCAATCTTCAAACATAATTTTTGTAACCCAAGCTTTTTGATTAGATTTCCAAATTACGGGTAATTTATCATGCAAATGACCCTGTACTGCTCTAGGATTTTGTGACCTATAAACAAGCATTGGTTTTAGTTTAAAGTCACCCGATGCATTCCCTCCTAATAAAAGTGTCAAGCGGTCTTTTGAGGATTTATAACCTGGCTGAAATTTTTCTTTTTCTGATAAATAGGTTTTGAAAGGCAGTCGTTTCCAAAATAAGCCGGTTTCATCCACATTGAAAATCTGTTCATCTTTATATCCACCATTTTCAATAATTTTTTAAAATCGTCAGGAAACTTTAATGCAGCCTCCCTATCTGCACTTGCACTTTCTCCCACAATGCGTACATTATGACTTCCAGAACGTTTTCAAAAGCAATCAAACCATCCTCGACTTGCAGAGAATGTTTCTTCACACCCTTCGTATTTTTCCATAATTGAATTAAAAAGACTTACTGCTTTCGCTTGAATTACCATTTGGCTGATAGGGATGTGCTTCTGATTACAATCCTCTATCCAAATAGACAGAAGTCGTTCTATATTTATCATTATAGTGCTTCAGCTTTTAGTTATTTTTTTAGCATATATAGATGTTGTTGCCTTTCCTTGTTCTTTATATTTATCTTTTTCTTTAATTATTCTTCTTACCGATGATTCGTTCATACCTTTGTCTCGGGCAATTTTAGCAAATGTTGAACCATCCTCGTGAAGCTTAATTATGTTTAGTTTGTCCTCCAAACTTAACCAATTGCATCTTCTTTTACTTGATTCATCTGCTGAAGTAGATTTTCTTTTCTCATTCATAATTTTCTATATCAATACAGTATGTAATATTCTATACTATGTACAAAATTTTGATTTGGGGAAAATGTTCACCTTCACAACTTATAAAACAATAGTACAATACAAAATATGGTAAGTGTTTCTGTCTTTTACAGAGATGATATGGCAGCACTGTAATTTTGTAATGTGCCATCATTTGAAAACCATACTATTGTGAATCACGTCTGCATTAATGCAGGGTATGGTATCAAATAGTAATCTGTACTATTGCGAATACCGCACTAATCGAATCCGTACTAAACGGGGTATTCCTGTATATGAAAACTGTGCAAATTCAGATTAACATTTGCATAAAAATGAGGGATAGATTCCATAGCACTCAATTAAATAATTTACATATTTTAAAAATCATTTTAACATCTTATTTTTATATAAAAATATATAAAATTTAAAGGATAATAAATGTGTATAGTAAAAATGAGCAAAGTTGAGAAACTATTCAAATTTACAAAAACAACACTTTATTCTGTATCTTCTTCATTTGTTAAATATGAAAACAATTCCTTCTCAGTTGAAAATCATCATTGCTATTGTTAAAACTTCCTCTTCCTTAGAATTTTTTCAAATTCATTTTCAGAAATTTTTTTGAATTGGCAAAGAAATTGCAATTAGGAAAATCAACTCTTGTCAGACATGTTAATTAATAGGAGATAATTTATTTTAACCTTTTCGGTCCTGGCGTACTATTTATGTTTGTGCCAAAAATGGCACAAACAGTAACTAATTAACTATAAAAAATTAATGAAATTTATCTCCAAAAAAGTCTTAGAAAGTGCCCGAGATGCTAAATTTAAAATTATATAATTTTAGAATAAATAGAATTAAATCAGATCTGAAAAGGTTAAGGATAAATAAGATTATTTATAGTAGAAAATAAATTCAAGCACTAAGTAGCAGAAATACGTTTATTTATTTAGAATTCGAAACGTTGACCATGTTTTGGTCATCATCAGCGAACATTGCTAGAACGAACTTACATGGAATAATCATGTAAGTTCAGATTATTCCATGTAAGTTCGTTCTAGCAATGTTCGCTGATGATGACCAAAACATGGTCAAAAACGTTTCGAATTCTAAATAAATAAACGTATTTCTGCTACTTAGTGCTTGAATTTATTTTCTACTATAAATAATCTTATTTATCCTTAACCTAAATAAACGTATTTCTGCTACTTAGTTCTTGATTTATTTTCTACTATTTATATTGAAGATATCTTAATAAGACATACATAAAACTGCTAATTTATTTTTGTTATTTATAAATTGTTTATACATTAAAAGTACATGTTAATTGCCAAATCTTATAATTGAACATTATGTAAAAAATAAACATTATATAAACGATCATGTATAGATAGAACAAGGTACCCACTAGTACCTGATAATGCAAAGGCCACATTCAGATCCATGTTTAAAAGGGCAGTGGAATATTGTACAGAGCAGGAGGATTTACGAGAAGAAGTGAGGTACATTCTGGATATTGGATATAAGCACAGATATAACAAAGGTTTCCTGATGGGGTTGTTTAAGGAAGCAAGAAGAAAAGCCAGGATAAGAGAAGAGGGCAATGCAGAACAAAGTGCAAGCAATGAAAGAAAATATATGCCAATACCGTACCATTTAAAGGATTTAAAGATAGTAAGACACATAGCTAGAATGGAAAATTGGACTCTAGCGCCTAGAAGAGCCCAACGATATTCAATTTATTGCGTGATGACAAAGACCGGTTAACGCAAACGGAAAGAAGTGGTGTTTATAGTATTCCTATTAAGGACATGCAGACATAAGGCGGCATATATAGGAGTGACTAGACGAACATTAGCTACAAGAATTGATGAGCATAGAAGAGACATAGAAAAAATGAAGGTCAATACTGCATTAGCAATGGAGGCATATAGTAGGGATCTGGACATAAATTGGCAGCAAACTAAAGTGATAAAAACGATTATATCGGGGACGCAACCCACTGTAGCGGAAACAATCGAGATAATAAAGAGAAAAGAGAAGGAGAACTTGGTGAACGATAGAATAGCATGGGAGTTATCACAGCCTTGGAGATATGCGCTTAGGGAGGAAATGAAGAGGAAGAGGTATAAAACAAAGAACACAAAGGGAAAGTCGGCAGTGATTAAGAGGAGTATTATAGAGACATTGATTATGGTTATAGCAAAGGGAGTAATAGTATAGAACTGACATATATATATATATTTTGTAATGTATAGCACATGTTTGTTTGAAAATTTAAAGTTTGTTATTCTATGATTTGTTCGAATTTTGTTATGTTTGGTTCTTATATATTAGAAAAGAATTGTATACATTCTAAGAATAGTTTTCTAAAAAAAGTTGTTATAATAGAACAGTGTACCTGAGGAGAGTGCAAATTATCACCAAAAACTTTTGTGCTCTGAGATTGAAGTATAATAAATACTGAGTTATCCTAAACTGCTTGTAGTGCTTGTACGGATTATATGTGATATATATATATATATATATAGAAAACTTATCTCCACACAATAAATTTACTATATTCACACTGAATAAATAAATTTTATTATAAACCTTATTTTAAATTAGTAAAAGACTTACAACTATAAGAAATCACAACAAGTATAAACAACTGAGTTCCGCTGCTTCTACTGACAAAAGAAATCACAAGTACTTGAAGCAGGATAAATAAACTAATTTATTATTAGATATATATAATATGCACTAAATATACTTTTTCTGAAAATAAGTATTATTAGTATATGTAGTGCATATTATATATATCTAATAATAAATTATTTTATCCATCCTGTTTCAAGTGCTTGTTGTGATTTCTTATGTTAGTAGAAGCAGCAGAACACAGTTGTTTATTGTTAAACGTATCTCCATTTCCCCCCTTCAGTTTGACCCAATACTGCTGAAATTTTCAGAGGACCTCAAATATTTAAATACTTATATACAAAATTGCATCAATATCAGTTGAATGATGTGACTTGTAGAACTGTTTGCAGAGGAGGAGGAGGAGAAGAAATAGAACACCTTTTGTCGATTTTTGCAATTTTTAAGCTTGATTATTAAATGGATTTGAAACTTTCAAATTTGGTAGTTGATATTCTATTGAATATTTTTCTTGTATGTAATTGTCAGATTAATATACTGTATAACTTGGGACCAAAGTTACAGCAAGTTCAATTTTGGCCATGACAACTCTGATAATACAAGTCAGTCAGCTTAGAATCACTGCTGTGCCTTGACTGTATTTTTATCATAGAATTTAGATATAGTAGAGGGAAAAATCTATTTATTGTTATTTTTTCTTATATTTGAGTTAAGATGTTTCTATATTTATGCAAATTTTTATTGAAGTAATCATTTCTTTCATAGTGCAGAGTACAAAAATAAGGGAAATTAAAGGAAGAAAATTAGCACAAAAATCATACATACAAAATCATGAATAAGCATGTGTACATCTATTACATCCTTTGTATAATAAATAATCTCTATAATATTATGCCTATTATAACAAAGTATTATTATAGTTTGATTGCATATGCAATTGATTCAATTGCATATTTGAATCAATTATATATTTGATATCAATTATATCTCTAGGGTTTCCGCTGTGATTGCATATAAACAATGCAATCACAGCGGAAACCCTAGAGATAAGAGCCAGACAGAGAAAGGAAGACTTATTAAACGATAAAACAGGTTTTGAACTCCCCCCTGCATGGAATTACGCAGTAGAATTTTTAAACAACCATACGGGTCAGTCTTAGAAGCAAAACGTGTAGTTAAGCTAGGAATAGTAATAAAACAGTATCCTGTGAAAAAATGCTACAAAATTATAAATCACCATGGCAACGCTTGTGGTTTTTCTTTGTTTTTCTTTGCTGAAACGTATTAGAATTTGGAACACTTTTGAAAGAATAGAAGCCTGATGATGGTAAAAGGTTACCGAAAACGTTAGCTAAATTAATTAAATGAATGATAATTCAACTGCTAAAAGTGCTGAAGGTAAGAGATTAGTTTACGAGTAAAAAGCAGTAAAAAATGGAAGATAAAGTAAATTAAATTTTCTAAAGTACTGTAATTTCAAACTGAAAATCTTATATCCATAGAATATCAAAAAAAGTGTAAAAGAAAAATGACTGCTTTTTTAAAAGTTTTGTTTTAAAAGTTTTATTCTAACATCTTGAGCATTTTTTCTATTCATTCAGACTCATTTTATTTATATATCAGGACCCACTAAAGGGTTGTGCTCTCAGTTTGAAAAACCTTGGTTATCAGTACGAAGGCAATTTTTTTCACATTCATTCACTCAGATCAGAAGAAATTTTAAATCAATTTTTTAAAATAAAGTTACTGAAGAAAAATTTTTAATTATAATATTACAATACAGTGAAACCCCGCTCGTGCGTTCCCGTATCGTACGACTTTCCCGCTTTAAACGTCTATTTTCGGAAGTCCGAGCATTTTCCTATACATGCAATGTAAAACTTTCCCTCTTCCTACGTTTTAATTATATAACTTTTTTATTATGACGTCATCAGAGTTCCCGTTTCGTGCGTTTTCCCGGCTCGTTCGACTTTTCGGGCCGGTCCCTGAAAAGTTTCAAAATCGAGGTTTCACTGTATTTTATTTTTATGCCGGTCCATATTATAACAATTAAAAAAAATTCCAATTAGAAATTTTGTTTATTATACAAAAATTTAAATTTTTCATTAAACCAGTGTCTGCTAAACTGTGTGCCACGAAAGATTTAAATATTTAATATAGTGAGATCCTCAGTCATAAAAATTCAGTCTATTCTACGAATCTGCATGAAAAAAAATCACAAAATAGCAGGATATAAACTTGATATTAACAGAAAAAGAAAATTTAACAGACATGAGAAATGGCCCTGTGTACAAAGCTTCACATTCTGTGTTAGAATTGTTAGCATTTTGGATTTCGCTCTGGAATCAATATCTTCGATTAGCTACTACAGCCATTAAATCCTTATTGCCTTTGGATCATCATATCTTTATGAAATAGGTTTCTCAGCTCTTATGGAAATTAAATAAAAAACAGGAATGATTACTGATGATAAATAAGAAGTTATACATGTGTTTATCTAATTTAGAATCATGTCTTGATATAATTATTTCTTAAAATCAATCGCATCACATTCTCATTAATAAAATTATTATTTATATTACCTACTTATGTAATTTCGATAAAACAATATTATTTCATTATTGTTTCCTATATTATTAATAATAATAATAATAATATTATTTTGATTCATATTAATAAAATAAATTTTTTTCGGATTTTTATTTGGTATGTCATAAAACAAATTCCCCTGCTTCAGCATGCCATGAAATAAAAAAGTTTGACAGACACTGCTTTAAGCATAAGGTAACTAATAAAGTTCTATGGAATATTTACCTGAAAGAGAAACATGATAACACAAAGTAAGATGTACTTAGAATCAGAAATAGTCCCCATCAGCAGCAATGATCTGTCTCCAATGCTTGAGCAAATTATGGATCCCATGATGATAGAACATGGAAGAATGTGAACCAAAGAAGTCATCCAGTACATGCATCGCCTCGTTGAGGATTTGGAACAGTCATCTTCGCAGTTGGTTGTCTAATAATAAAATAAATGGTAATCCAAAGAATATCAGGGGAATATGGGGGATGCATTGATGTTTCCCAGCTAAATTGGGTAATGGTGTCACAGACGACTTAGCAACATGTCATATCACATTGTCCTGTAACAGAATAACATCTTTGTGATTCACGACTCTTACTCCATGATTTTCAGTTTTCATGCACATATTCCAATTGCCGAGAGTACACAGTTGCATAGATTGTCTGGCCAGGTGACACCAGTTTGCAATTCACGGTATCCCAAACAGTCTACCAAACACAGAGCATAACCTTCTGTTGATATAATGGTGGTTTTGATTGTTTGGGAGGAGATTCATGTGTTGCCAACCAATGATGATGGTGCCATGGAGTATCATAAAGAACTCACTTCTCATCGCAAGTCAGCACTCTGTCCAAAAACGGATCTTCTTTTGACGAGACAGCAAAGAAATACAGGCATTTACTCGTGTCACTTTCTGAGCCACAGTCAACTAGTGGGATCTATCATCTCACTTTATATTGTTTCCCAATCTGATGGTAATGTTGTCGAATGGTTTTTGTATTGCAGTTGAATGTTTTTCCCAATGCTTCACATGTTTGGCCTCTATCAGCCTCAATAGCTGCCTTGAGTTCCTCTTCTATGGCTCGTGAATGTCCTGTACATGGTGCATCTTGGAGGGATTCATCACAGTCCTTAAATTTGTTAAGCCACTGCTCATTTACTACATCCCTGATGAATGCCTAGCACATTTTTCTTCCCATTGAACTAGCTTTTGTTCCCGGTTCAAACTCAAAGGATATAGGTCCTATAACTGTTTGGGGTTCCTATGTTTGACCTGCTCTCGTTGATGTCCCTATTTAACTGTGGTGACCACTACCAGCCAGTTACAAGAGGAAACGCTTGCTAACAAATTATCTTCCTCTTAAATAACTACAATAATTCAGCACTATCTTGCAGTAAAAACTTTTTATTTTTAAAAGCCTTTCGCTAACGTTTTCGGTTACACACCATCTTCAGGCAACATCTTAAAACGCAATGGAACTCTAAAATAGAAGATTACATGTTTCTTTACAGTTTAGAATAGAACAGTAGAACACATACGTTTGTTTTCCTTTGTTTTTGTACAAAGAAAAACAAACGTATATTTTACAAAGAACAAACGTATCATTGTACAAAGAAAGTCGAACAGACGTAATCACAACCGCACTACATCAAACTCAACTAGAGAAAGAAGTATTTATCCCTTTAAATGTAATTTTTAAACTTTTAAACTGTATTCTAATGATTTATTCTTATTCGAAAAAAATCAACCGCTGATGAGGGATTCATTAAGTTGACAGTTCTGCGTTAATAAAATTAAATTTTTTTTTTCACTTGTTTGAGCTGACAAATTATTCGATTAAATATATATAAGAAGAAAGTGAAAAGAAGAATAGTAATATTATAAACATTTTTGTAATAAGGTTGAGCCAACTTAATATGATGTTAATACGTAGTTACATTAATCAAACTAAGATTAAAAGATAATTAAGTATGTGAAAGATTTTAATTATCACTTGCAAGAACAGAAGAATGATTAGAATTCTTAAAACAGTGTAAACTCAATGAAGTTCTTCCTATGAGTATATATAGACTTAAACTCCCAATTAATAGCAGAGCTATCCTATGCAAACAAAAATGAGATGCCTCAGTTATGCAATTACAGATAAGAGAAGAAAAGTTTATAGCCTAACCACACATTGTAACAATATTTGGCATACTATTACGGATGAAGGAATTGACCAATCATCTATATTAAGACTGTGTGAAATAACAGAGCACTATAGAACTAATCTGACAGTAAAATATATAAAAAAACTTAAATGGCTATTAAATGTACAACTTGATAAAAATATAAAGAAAAACAGCCACTTTCACAAGTAGCGATAATAATTGGAGATACACATGACCCACAATATGTGGAAGATATTCTTACTGATGGGCTCTTATGTACTGCCCCAAACTATAAATCACTTATTGATATGGAACCAACAGTCGAATCATTATTATTAGGGTTACAACCTGATGAAAGAGATCCATTAAGATGGATTATATTAAAGAAAACTAGAACAGACAAAACTAAAACAGCCATGGAAATCAGGAGAAAACAATTGAAAGTTCAACGTACAAAAATATGGTTCCAGCAACAAGCATTAACTTGCACCCGTGAAGATAAGAGTAAGAAAGTGGTCCTCACAGAAGAACAATACAATGATATGTTGGAGGAAAACAAACTCCAAAGCTACAAAACTCGAAAGCTGAGCTCTTATCATGTGAACCAACTTCTAGTTTACATAGAAAATTAAAAACACTTATGAAAAAAACAGAATTTCCTCATGTATGGAAGATAAAGGCTGAGAATAATCCAACATGTCCATCATTGTTTGCATACATCAAGGTTCACAAACAACCTATATCTATAAGACCTATGGTTGACAAGTCAAAATCCCCATTGACAAAACTTGAAAGAAAATTAGCACAATGGTGTTTGAGTGAAATGAAAAGCTACAACTATGTAGTGCAGTTGTCACTTGAATTCTCAGGTAAGTTAAGACAAAATCAAATACAACAAGATAACATCATGATAATAGCTGATTATGAAAAATTGTATCCATCCATAGAGATAACACCGGCTTGTTTAATACTATATAGGTTTATGTTGGAGAACACATAAGGTCACTCTATACCACCGAATATTATTTGTGAGTTATATCATTTAATATCTTATAACTCCTTCTTCACATATAAAAATAAGTTCTATAAGCAAATAGTTGGGGTGCCTATAGGGGGACCGATGGCGGGAGTTAGGGCGGAACTATATATGATTCATATTATGATAAGAATTCAAGCAGTTTTTTCCTTGGTCAAATAACATGAATTAGAGACAAATTTAACAAAGGATTTGTGCAAGCTCCATGAGCTCCCTATAGCTCACCACTAGGAGGGGATCAAAAAGTGTTTGAAATAGCATGATGTAGTTTATGAATGGTCCATTTGCTATTAGAAGCAGATTATCTATAGTCAATGTTTGCAAAGATATAAAAATATCAACTTTGGATAATTTAGATACTGTATATATAGAGTGAGATACAATATTTCTTTTACTCTAACTGAATAAACAAAAACAATATCAAGCTTCTTTGTACAATTTCTATCCTATAGCAAATTTTTGAAAGATAATCAGTGATTTATTATAAAAATAGGGCCCTTACAATATCTTGGTTTTTACTTTAAGTAAAAACCAAGATATCGTAAAGTGTTAAACTTTAATACTTAGTTTATGCTTTAATTCTAAAACTTTAATTACAGAAAAAACTTTTTACAAAATTTCATGAATAATTTTCTTACATTGAAAAAATAAAATATTGAGGAATTCAGAAAGAGACTTATCAGTACTTATCTTTTCAGATTCATTAGTAATACCAATGAAACCTGAAAAGACTAGCCAGTTTATTACAGTACACCTGACTCTTTTATTACAAAAACCATTTCAACCAAATTCTACTTGCTATAACTTTTATTCTACTTTATTATATTGTGATATCTATATTTGAAAAGACTACTCAATGGACAGAAAATGCCAGGTTTCATATTTAAAAATTCCAAAAAATAAAAGAATTAGAACAGATTAAAATAGAGAGAATGTGCATCATTTTCTTCAAAGTAGGTCTATCTTAAAAATGAAAAGTTTTTTTAATTTTTATTTAAAATGCATTAAAAAATCTTAAATGAAGACTTTTACATAAAGAACTGTCAATGTGATCCTATGGAGGTTAGTCTTAAAAGATCAGAGTTGTTTAGCATTTGAACAATAATAAAAACTATATAAAATATAATTGTAATATCCATATTTCTTTTATTTATTAATTTAATTATATGTCCCTCTGTTTTTAGAGCTTCAAGTTATCATCATCGATACAGCCTTCAAATGGAAAAATTTAACTGTCTTTTATAATTTGCAAAAGTGTTTTTGACTTATTCAGTTTCAACAAATTGATCTTATAATTTGAAAGAATGTTTTCAGTTTACATAGTAATTGTTAATTTAGAGAAAGTTGCAATTTAAGAATACAAAATACAATTATGAAGAGAGATTATACAAGCACTTCTAGCAGTAAGAGTAAATACTTTTTATTTTAACTTTAGCTGCAAACGTTTTCAATCTATCGATCATTTTCAAGTAGAATTTTAACTGTAACACTTTCAAACTAGTAGAACATAAATTGGAACAAAAGAATAAAAGAATAAATTACTAAACAACATTTAAAAAAATACATTCTAGTTGCTATGGAAACTGCATGGATGGTCCCATTATACATTAGAAACTTTATAAACTATATATTATGAGTAATATATTTAAAAAGAATAATTACAGAGTAATCAGGTTTAGAAAAAACATAATAAACATATAAATAAAGTCTATCATTGGATGTATAGGGTGTTTCCCTGCATGGTTTTGGTATTCAGCTTTTGTTCTACGGCGTACTTCTAACTGAATACCAAAACCATGCAGGGAAACACCCTATCCATCCAATGATAGACTTTATTTATAATGGGACCATCCATGCAGTTGCCATAGCAACTAGAATGTATTTTTTAAATGTTGTTTAGTAATTTATTCTTTTATTCTTTTGTTCCAATTTATGTTCTACTAGTTTGAAAGTGTTACAGTTAAAATGCTACTTGAAAATGAACGATAGATCGAAAACGTCTGTAGCTAAATTAAAATAAAAAGTATTTACTCTTACTGCTAGAAGTGCTTGTATAATCTCTCTATACAATTTTGAGTTCAAGCAGTTTGAATTTAGTTATACAATTATGAAGATACTACAGAAGTGTATATCATTGAAATAGCTGTTAATACTATATAAACTATAAACATTTTTTCAAATTATAAGATGAATTTGTTGCATTCCATTAAGAAATTGCATATTCTATAACATTTTAAATGTAAAATAGGCAACTGAAGATGCTAAATAAGTCAAAAACATTTTTGTAAATTATAAAAGATCAGTTTTTCCTACTTGTAGACTGTATTGACAATAACTTAAAAGATCTAAAAACTTAATGATCTAAAGATGACACTTAAAAATCTTGTGAAGAGGTTAACTCTGACCTAGCCTGATTATTATTTTATTGTGCTCTTTTATTAATTATCATTATTTTCATTATTATTTAACGTATTACATTTTAGTTTAATAGTTAACTTACTTTCCACATTCTCCATCTCAGTATTTAGCAATCACATGTTATGGAACAAACAGCCGTCTTCCAAATGAGCTCTCTCGGCTACTGAGTTATCTAATTTAAATAAATTACCACTAATCTGATGGGAGAATATAAGAATGACCTCTTATCAATGTTTTGTTTGAAATATAATTAAATTGTAAAGAGGATGACATGAATTGATTACTCTGTAAGCTAAAAAATTTGATATTGTGACACAACTTTATGCAAATGAGCCAAGCTTGGGACTGTAAGTCACTCAATATAAGACCATACGTGTCTGACCACACAGTGAGGTGTGCATACTGACATGGAATTGGCTAAGGGACAATTGAATTTCTTGTAAAGGTCTACAATTGCGTGAAGTTTGTATCAGTGGTGGAGATATTAGAAATTAAGTAAGGTTTAAGGTTATTTATTGTGAATAACTGATTTTTGATTATTTAAGTTTGACTAAATAAAGCTTTGTTACACTTTTCTAAGTGTTTTTGAGTCTAATAAATTTTACATTTTTGTTATTTAACTTCTTTTGAAAATTTATTCAATTTATTAGTATAAGTTTTTAACTTCATTTTTGTCGTTTAGATCTAACACTTAATTCATGCTTCTAGTTGTAAATTTCCGGTTATTTGTTTTTGCCAGTTAGACGTTAAGTTTTGATAGATTGTTTCGGATTTGATTAAATTTAATTTAGAAAGTAGTAAAAGACCTGAGCTCAGACTGAACTCTGGATTTGCAGAGTTGTTAGAACCTTTAGGTTGTCTTAATTTAGTTATTATTAGTATTTGTTGAACTTAGCAACTTTGCAATCTAACTTAAAGATCTATAGCATTTGCAAATATATTTAACCCATTTGCAAATATATTTAATCCTTTTACAAATATATTTACAACTTTTACAAATTTATTTAAACCTACTTTCTATACTACTGCTTATACTCATAATCATACCTTATTCTAAAGCACTCATAGCAGTTGAGTTTTCTTCTTACAGATGTATCGTAGCTAACGTTTTTGGTAATATTTACCTTCTTCAGGCTACTAAATAATTCATAAAAAGGCGTTCTAAAATTCTATAACGTTTTTCTTGATCAACAAACAACGTTGCCATGGTGATTCCTGCAGCATGACGATTTTTACGTAGGATATTGTCATTATTTATTTAAGCGCGGCACATTTTATATTGCCGTAAAATGCGATCATCTGATCTCACAAGGTATCTACTCCATAACTCCAAGGAGGGGGGAGATCAGCTGCTGTCTTGTCATTTATTATGTCCTTGTTTTTTTGCCTATGTTTTATCTCTAGGGTTTCCATAGTCACGACTTGACTAATTCTCCTGAGCGGTTTGACAATTTGTGCTTTATCATAATGTATCTATAGGTCACCACTATATGCTTCCACAGCTAGGGCTGTGGTCAATCTCTCCTTGGCTAAATCTTTCTTATGTTCTTTTACTCGTAAAAGGGTTCTAGTGGTAACTCCTATATAAGAAGTCTTCTCATCTACTGGTATTTTATAAACCCCTTGCCTTTCTGTGTCTTTCTTAGGGTCTTTCTCATTTCTTAGTACTTCAAAAACCGTAGGTGCTCTCTGCACTGCTAACTTCTTATTCATTCTTTTGGCTACTTTATTCATGACAGTGTATCTTTTCAGGTTATATGGTACTGGCATATATTTGTCATGCTGTGACCTTTTATCTTCCTTCGGTACTTGGTCTTTGGGAGTTTTGCTCAGACTTTCTTGTATCTTCCTTATGCTCTCCATAAACGGTTTAGTGTAACCATGTCACTCACCGGTTTCTCTGATATATTCTAATTCCATTTTTAAGTCCGTGTTTTCGGTGCAGTATGTTACAACTCTCCTGTAAAAATACCTGAACGCTGCTTTTTATACCTGCTGATCGGGTCATGTGACCAGTTAGGGATAAATATCGGCTCATATGTCGGTTTACGGTACACAGATGTCTTTAGTTTCCCATTTTCTAATGTTATATTGATGTCTAAATAATGGATGGTGTGCTGGTTGCATTGCTCCTCTCTCAGTATTAAGCCATAAGAATCAATTGTAAATGTTTCACAAAAATCTTGTAGCTCCTCTCTGTCTTCCCATACGACCAAGACGTCGTCAACATACCTTACATACATCCTTACTTTCGGCTGGAATCGTTGTAAATTTTGGATTTCTACCTTTCTAAGAATGATCTCAGCTAAGGGGCCAGCCATTGGGCTGCCTATGGGTACCCCTCTTGTTTGCTCGTATACTCTGTCGTTAAATTGGAAGTATAGCACAGTTACTACGTGACATCGCCTACATTATTTGCCACAGCTCTTACTTCCAATTTAACGACAGAGTATACGAGCAAACAAGAGGGGTACCCATAGGCAGCCCAATGGCTGGCCCCTTAGCTGAGATCATTCTTAGAAAGGTAGAAACCCAAAATTTACAACGATTCCAGCCAAAAATAAAGACGTATGTAAGGTATGTCGACGATGTCTTGGTCGTATGGAAAATTTTAAAAACTCAAAATGCAATTGTTGCTATTTGTCATCATCAGAATCTTGAAAAATATTTTGAATTAATGAAAAAAAAAAAAAAAATTGATGAATTAATGTAAAAAAATTTTGTTTTCAAACTTTTTCATATAATTAAAAATTCCATTTTTAATTCAATTTTCCAATCTCCCAATGAAATTTTTTAATATCCGGTATCAAAGTTTTAAGTTTGTTAACAAAACTCATTCCAATTTTAAAAACTCAAAATGCAATTGTTGCTATTTGTCATCATCAGAATCTTGAAAAATGTTTTGTAAGTTTTAATAAGTATATTTTGAATTAATGAAAATATATATCTTAGAAATGAAGGCAGTTTTATCTTATTTCAGTTTTTTAAAATTGTACATAAATTATAAAGCTCTAACACAATAATTCTCAACCTGTTTTGCTTGTGACCTACCATCATTTATCTCTGGTCCCGTCCCATTGATTTGCTTTGCTTTAAATCATGGTTCCACTGCTTTTAAAATAAAATATAATTTACTGAGATTATGCTGATAATTTTAAAATAAAATTTTCAATGCTTGAAAGTTGTGTTTATAACAATCAATAAATTCAATACAATACTATGTTCGTACATAAAAAATAGTAGCATTATATCATCATCAATAAAAATTTAAAGATATTTTTCAAATAAATTATACATTAAATTTATATGCAATATAATTCTTCTTTTAAATACTATATACATCAGATGTGTTGACCCATTTTGTGTTGAAGATGCATTCTTCAAGAACATAATGCATATTGAAATGATACAAATCGAAATATAACAATTTCTATAAGAAATTATTAAAATATGGAAGGCAGGAACAAGAACAATTATTTTCAATGAATAGAGAACAGACAGAATGGCACCTATAGTATGTACAATATTCTTATTTCATTCTGGGAGTGGTAACTCAAAGATGCACAGTGCTGATACTAAAAGAAAAAAAATATTCATTTAAAGTTACATTTATTCAAAGTAATTTTAAGAGTACCATTTTTCATTTGGAGCTGTCTGCTACCAAATGAAAAATGATTCCCAGAACAACAAAAATGCAGAATTTTATGACTCAAAGTGAAATATTGGCTGTGTTCAAAGTGCCGGTAAAGAATACTTCGTGGACCAGTTTGATCTGTTCAGCGGAAGTTCCTCCATATTCAGACCTGATCAAAGTATTTAGACCTCTTCTCCATGTGATCTGCAGAGATCGCTTCGACCAAGACCATATACATGTGGTATATCTATGTAATCTACTGATCTAAAAATGGAGACAGTAGGAATTTGCAACTACACAGCTTGTTTCAGATTATGAAAATATTTAAATAAATTATTATATTGCATTTATTATTTCTTATATTTGTTATAATATTAAAATTTTACTTGATATAATATTTTCATTAAATTTTATGTCAATTATATTAATTTACATAAAATTTTAAAAAGTTAAAGAATAAAGTCGAAAGAATAGATACATTATCGATATAATTATACATCATTTAAACATATATATATACTGTATATTTATTGTATTTAAATAGTTTTATCATAGTTTATAACGCCAATTGAAAATAATAATTACAGTTGTTAGTTCATTCTGATATTTTGTCATAGCATCATTATAGATTTTATTACCATCATTCTTTGATTATTTATATATCTTCTGAAGAATCCTACTTATTTCTCTTAATGAATTAAATTATATTCAAATTTGATACCAAGAAACATAAACTTGACTACAGTACTTCAATGGTGTTCGAATATTAAGCTCTCTTAAGACTACTCTGACTGAGAATACTTAAGATTAGTACTCTCTATAGAAACAGTCTTGGCAGTAGTAGTCTCGATACTTCAAACACAGCCATTGTCTTAATTCTTTTATGATGCAGTTTTGAAACGACAAACTGAAATGACATTAAATGGGGTCTGGATATATGATATTTTTTAAATTTCAAATATTGCTATTTTATAATGAGGACTTTGTGACAACTTTAAAATCAACAATGATATAGCTACTGAAAAGAGGGGTGATTATCTAAAATTTACATGCTTTTTCAAGTTTTGTTCTTGAACTATCTTACAGCAAGGATCTTTATGTAATTAGTTTTTCTGTTTGTAAGGCTGAACATCTTTACAAACAAAAACACTAATTATATAAAATCCTTGCTATAAAATACCTCAAGAACAAAACATTATAGAGCATTTATGTGTTTATGATTATTATTCATGTGCAATAATTTCAAATATATAATTATTTTTGTTACGAATGGCTGCCAATTCATGAGATAATATGGCATTCTGAAATATGTCTTCATCTAGTTCTAGAATAACAAATCCCTAAAATTTGAATTCTCTACAACGTTTGGTTCTCGAGATAAAATGACTATTAAAGTCATTTTTTATAAAATTGATAGTAAATGTTGAATTGACAATTAATAATTTTTATTTAGTAGTAATTTTTTAGAATGTATTATATGACAGCGAAAATAATTATTTTTCTACTTTAGTTTAATCATGTGTATTGAATTTCTGAAAGCATTCTTTCAAGAATCTCTGTACATGAATAATTCATATTTCAAACATATATTTAATGAAACTTTGAGGATAATTCTCTGACTTTTGAAAGATGTATTTTAAATTTATTTTGCAATACAAACTATGTACTCCTCCATTGAAGGATGAATGTTCCATTTTAATGAAGCATTCACTCTTCTGATTGGTAATATTAGTGACATATACAGAAGTATAAGTTGATAATCAAAAATCCGGCAACCTCGGGACCTGAGTTTTGATGTAAATATTCTGTATATATTTAACAGAAAAGAACTATTCGTACAATGCTTTAAAGAAATAAAATTAAACACTAAATGAAAAGCAAATGAAATCTTAATGTTCAATAACTAAATAAAAGATTGTAATTCAACTAAATAAAATAGTTCTACAGAATTTTAATTCATTATTCTACTCTCAAAAAAAGTTAAGAAGATTTTATGTAATGCCAATAAACAAAAAAACCCAGAAAAAATGCCAAAATGTTAAAAAAAAAATTTCTAACGCCAACCATGTCTAAAAAAAGCCAAAAAGAGCTCATTTGGTGTCAAAAAAGCCAATCTGGCAATCCTGGTTGCAAACGTGACCAAACATCTGATTCTGGAGTACAGGTCCGTCAAAACATAAATGGTGCCTCCAGAAAACAATGGCGTGGTAAAATTAAAAATGCGCTCCGACATTCATGCCGAAAAACTGATGGAACCAGAATATTGATTGCTGGATTTTTGATTATCAACCTGTATATGCCATTATCATCATTTATCTTGTTCTCTATCATTGATATATATATATATATACTGTATTTTTATAAACTAATATGCAATATAGATATTTTTAAATAAGAAGAAAAATCAATTAAATTTTAAATTTATTACCAATTAACATACTAAAATCTCATAAAAATATATGATTACATTAGCAACAAAGTTTTTCATTTTAATTCGAATATCAACAATGTATGATCCAATATTCAAAATAAATTCAGAGTACCGTACATTTTAAAACAATGGAAGTAAAGATACTTTTAATAAGTCTTCAGTATTTAAGTTCAGAAATAACATGTCAATGATTTTAACTATATTTAACAGACTTATAATTTTTTAATATTAGATGATTTTGTTGATAATTAGAAATTATACTAAATTACAAAAGTAGCAATAGCATGTATACATATAAAGTGCAATCATTTTGAAAAAATTTATCTGGAAGATTTTATTTGTGAAATTAAAAAAAAAAAAAATAATATTTCAACATTTATAAAAATCGGTTACATTATTTTAAAAATCATATCAAATATCCAATTGTAAAAATATTACAGTTCCTTATAATTTCCTTAATAGAGATTTTAATTCATTTGACATCTTAAATAAATGAAATAAAATTTGAAAATTATAATTACAGTTTAATTTTTATTTAAAAAATGAAATTAAATAGTACTTGCTCAAGGAATGAGCCAATTTGGCACTGGCCAGAAAAAATTGAAACCTTAGAGGACACACTAAATACAAATAGAATAAGATGTCATTGCACTGTTTTATTATTAATATTCATTTGCTAAATTGGCTAAGATCATCATCATTCCTTGAACCTGCATCGACTGGAATTTTAAAAATATAGAAATTATAATATATAAACTCTATTTTGGTTCTATTTTTAAGAGAATGCAATGAAGTATAAATAATGAGTATTTTGTGGACGGAATTTCAAATTGATACTATGGCTCTATTGATGTGATACTGATATTGGCTTTATATACAAAATGGCACAGAGTTTACTGTTATTTATAAGAAATTTATATTTTCTTTTGTAGAAGTTTTTCTGAATATTTGTATTCAACAATACAAAAATCTTGTTTTCAGATCAACTATTAGTAAAATCAAGCAGCTGCCTAGCTACTATTAATTTTCTTATTGTATAGTTTTATTTGTTATAAATTTATCTTCCCATAGATGTATTCCTTATAGAAATTTCACAGCATCCACATTTAATATTTTCACATCCAGATTGACAGTTACACATACCCTGTTGAGTAAAATAAGTAGAATTAGTTTTTAATTATAAACTAATACACTAGATCCTCATTTAACATTAGGATTAGTTTTCTAAAAATCATGACTATATGGGACTTTTTGTTTTACTTAGTGTTAAGAATTGGGGGTTATGTACTTAAAGGGCTTTCTAGTATTAAAAGTATAATATTTGGTAATTTTCTGTTTTAGACATTATTATATTGTTCAATAGAATGAAATCTAAACAAAAGTATGATTTAATTGTAAAATGTACCAATTATATTTGTGTATCATATCTTATTTGTAAAGAAAATTATTTTTCAATAAAAGGTAGCTAGGAATTCAAAGGTGTTATGTTCATGCCAGTTCTCAATGATTCACTATTCACTAAATAGTTGTCACTAAAAGTCCTACCATCAAGTTTCCAACATTTGTGGAGGTCTGCCAGACCATACAGGACAGAGATTGATGAGTCTATTATGGAGCTCTCATAAATTTTTCAAAGGGTGAGTTCTTAATTCAGTTCAAGTCCTCTGATTGGAAAGAAAAAAGTAGTTTTCACTGAGCCAATTAGACAGAATGTTTTGTGCTGTATAGTTTAATTAATATTGTATACTGTTCACAGAGAATATCATATACTTGAATTAGTGTTCATATAAAATATGGTTATGAAATAAAAAAAAAAAAAAAAACGAAATGGAAACTTAGTGATATAAATTTCTATTATGAAAGAAAATGCAAGAAAATAGTATTTTATTCCTTTCTGCTGTCTTTAATTAAAAAAATTAATATATTTAGTTTTTGCTGACAATATAATAGTGAAACATTAACTGAACCAATGTTTAATGAGGACTTATTTATAGTTTAAATATGATTATTATAAAATGATTAATCTATTTATAATAAAAAATTTAATTAAAGTTAGTAAAGAATAAATTAAAATTTACTGAAATATAGTCTCCAGTTTGTATATATTTGAGTTTGCAGATTTAGAGATACATGGATATAAGTTATAGCATTCAGTATGATGGGATCATAAAATGAATTTTTTATTTTGTTTAATGTATGTTTATAAATAATAATTTTTATAAATATAGACTATAATACAAACTATAAAATGATTAATCAAGTTAGTAATATTCCATCTTTTTCACAATTTTCATATTCCATTTTCTCCACAAATAGTTTCTAGACTTTAATAAAACAATTTTAGAAACTATTTGTTAGATGAAAATTTAAAAACCAAAATTCATTTCTTATTAATTTCAATGTAAAATTTTCAAATTGGATTTGGGTACCAGAAACTCACCACCATTTTATTTATTCATATTAAATCATTAATATAAATACAGATAGTTCTTGACTTTACAAGTTTATAGATGCATTCCAAAAATAAATTAAGTAAGAATTTGTAAATCATAACATGATTTGGCATGCAAATCTAATTTATATATCCTTTGATTCAATTTCAGAATGGAAAAAGTCAAAAAATAAAAATTAATATAAAATATCAATATCAATTACAACATAAAAATTAAATACAGGCATATCTCATTAGTGTGGAGGTTACATTCCAGACCACTGCTGTAAGGAAATCATAGCCTTTTTTCATTTGATAATGCATATAAAAGCCTAAAAATATATTTACACTATTATTCATTAAGTGCACAATAATGCTAGGCCTAAAAAACTTGGACAGATGACCATGTTTTAAAACATTCATGTAAAACCTTGGAGGATCCCGTTTCGATTCCTGATCTCACACCTTCAGTTTTTCAGAATGGCTTTAGATTATTTTATGTTTTATATACCCATTCTAAGTATTATTTTTCAGATAATTTTCATTTTAAGATTAAAAATAAAAATATGATTTAATTAAGAAGTGCTGTATTAGCAAAGTGACAAAAAATGAGGTGTGCCTATATTTAATATGCCATTTTAATTTAGTTTATAATTATAACAATAATTTTAATTTAATTATATTAATTATTTTTGATTATTTTGTTTCATTATTATACAGTTATTTAAAAATAAAGCAGGAAAAAATACACTATTTTATTATTAGGTATATATTACATATACTAATAATAATTTTACTGATTTTATTACAGGCATTAAAAATACATGGATATATATGACTGCAAATAAATTATATTTTCATACATATTTAAATATTGGATATTGCATAAATAATTTAATATATATAATGCAGTTGAGTTGCATCCTTTTGCATCAATAATACATCCTCTGATAGCTGTAAAATCTGCTATACTTATTCTTAACAAATATCTATTTTTTCTTAATTCCATTATTAAAATTGAAAAATGTGATCCCAAAATGCATTCAGTCCATTTTGATCATTTTTTTTATTTGATGCAAATACATACTCCTATTGAAGTCATCTATCTTATTAAAGGCCGGTTTGTTTCCAAAACCATGCCAATCGATGTGTATGGGACACTTGAGTCCTGCTTTGTTTTTGAAAACTTGCTCAGTCCAGAGAACAGTACTGATGAAAATTTGCTCAGACGTTTGCACATGTGTAGAGCATTTTCCTAATCCTGCCAGCAGAGCAGTGAAAAAACAATCTGCTATTACTGTTTGCAATAAATTTGTTGTGGGAATTTTTGTCATGCTTATTAAAGGTAAAATTGTTATATTGGTTATTAATTTTCATGTTAGAAGCTCTTGAAATGAAATCATAACATTAAAAATTTAAGTTTCTGGGGACTATTTTATCTATTGTTAAAAGGAAAGTTATTTTTCTGAATTTTAGTAGTTTCTAATTTGGAATGATTAAATACATATTCCCATGAGAAAAATATACTGGGGAAAGCCCCAGACCTTCCCTATGAAGTAATAAAGTCATGTTTGAATTTCCCCATGAGTACAATGTACCGATAATTATATATAATTTAATAGTTAATAAGAATATATAATACTTAAAAGAGCAAAAAAATAACAAATTGTACAAACATATTCCATTTTATTTTAATATATCTGTTTTTTAATTCAATCAACGATGTTTGTGACGTCAAGATGTTTCTCGCGCAAGAAAATAAAACTGAATAATCCTTTTATAACCTGTACAGCCAGTGGATATTTTCAAATAACTTTAGGGAAATTCAGCGGCGGTGAGTGACGTAGTTGACAGTCAGTCAGTCGTATTACAACGTCTCCCCTCATCCATTCGCCATTACATTCGCTTTCGTTGCCAGCTCATTTCTGTATATATTAATTATTTTTGATTATTTTGTTTCATTATTATACAGTTATTTAAAAACATTGAAAATAACAAAATCAATTAAAATATTTTTATTGTCTCTATCACAATACAGATAGATGCTTTCTCTAATTCAATTTCCATGAAACAACATAGGATTTTTTTCATTTGTAGATATTTTTATTCAATACATAGCAGATACAATAACTTTGAATTTTAAAAAAGCAAATATTATTTTTAAGTTAAAATATAAGCTTTCCAGTCAGTTATGTTCTGTGCTGGAAAGCTTATATTATTCATATGATGAATGTCCCCTCTACAAAAGAAAACTAAAATATTAAACACACAAAGTTTTTATATTATGAAACAATTCTTGTATTAAATCAAAAAATTTATGTTTTTTTTATAATTTTTTAGTAATTATTGAAAAATTCCAATTTATAGTTTTTCAAATGGTGAAAAATTATGCTAATGATTAAACTAAGAAAATTCATATCGTATTATATATATAAATATAGTTCATCTATCACAAGAATGAATTTCAAGGTCAAGTGTGTATAATATCTATTTTAGAAAGGTTATCAGTCAATGGAATTGGTTAATTCATTTCATTCTTCTCTTCTATACTTATAACTTTTAATGTTGTATATAGAATAAAAATGTCATTAATGATTAGGATCATAAAATTCTGTTCATATTTAGATTTTGATTGTTGTCTCTGATGATATAAAATTAATATGAAAATAAGATGTTTTATTATCTTAAATTATATTTGTCCTTATATTCATTCTTGTAATAACTGGACTAAACTTAATTTAGTATAAAATTAATATGAAAATAAGATGTTTTATTATCTTAAATTATATTTGTCCTTATATTCATTCTTGTAATAACTGGTCTAAACTTAATTTATAGTTCTTTTTCATTTATTAAAAATTAATTTTAACAGTTTTTAGAGTTGTAGTAAGAAGTTTGAAAATACATAAGATATCATTTATGATGGAATATAATATATTAACAATTTATTAGTTATAGAGATTAAATATAAATAAATTTAATTGTTTTGATTAAAAAATGCACAATAACTAGAAAAAAATAATAATAAAAATATTTAAATGCAAATGTTTGAAAAAAAAACAAATACATTCCATTATTTTACTGAAGATTCATCTAAAATATGTAAAGAGCATAGCTATTATTAAAGAGAATACATTATGCATTCTTTTAGTAAAAAGAAATGAAACAAATATTTATAACTTTTAATGTTGTATATAGAATAAAAATGTCATTAATGATTAGGATCATAAAATTCAGTTCATACTTAGATTTTGATTGTCGTCTCTGATGATATAAAATTAATATGAAAATAAGATGTTTTATTATCTTAAATTATATTTGTCCTTATATTCATTCTTGTAATAACTGGTCTAAACTTAATTTATAGTTCTTTTTCATTTATTAAAAATTAATTTTAACAGTTTTTAGAGTTGTAATAAGAAGTTTGAAAATACATAAGATATCATTTATGATGGAATATAATATATTAACAATTTATTAGTTATAGAGATTAAATATAAATAAATTTAATTGTTTTGATTAAAAAATGCACAATAACTAGAAAAAAATAATAATAAAAATATTTAAATGCAAATGTTTGAAAAAAAAACAAATACATTCCATTATTTTACTGAAGATTCATCTAAAATATGTAAAGAGCATAGCTATTATTAAAGAGAATACATTATGCATTCTTTTAGTAAAAAGAAATGAAACAAATATTTAAAAAATTTATTATTTAGTTAAATTATTTAAAATGTATTTTGATTTTATGTTTATTCATTTTGCTTATTATTAAACATATCATAAAAGAAATAAGGTCAATAGCATCAACTTCTTGTTAAGCTTTTTTAAATTTTATATAATATTAGACAAAACTTAATTTTTAAATAAATTCAAATTTTAAATTATTATTTGAGAATGCCAACTCATTCTAAAATAAATATGAAATAAAATTTCTCTTATAATTTGATATGGAAATAATGAATACAGTAAATTTTTTTTAATAATATACAGTCAAACCGTGATAATATGCCCCCCTCGCTATCTGCCAAGAAATTTGGTGGAATGGATCTTCCCTATGTTAATGGAATAGGCAAACCCTGATAAGATGCCATCCACTATCTGCCAACAGAAACATGTAAACAAATATTCCTTTTGATATTGTATTTGTCCTCGTTAATCCACCAGTGGTATGTAAGGTGTCTTACATCCAAAGTTCGCCAGTATGGTATATACAGTATTAAAAACTCTTTGGATTCATTTGTAATCAGTGGGTGAAAGAGATGAAATTAACAGTTCATCGTGTCTCTTTAAGCCTAGTTCATGCCTAGGTTGTAGAAAATTTAAGATAGTAAGAACCAGATCTTTACCATAGTTTAATGTGTACTGAGCACATAAAGATACTGTACAATAAGCTGTGTACATTGTGTTTTGCAGAGAACCCAAAAGTAGAGGATCGGAACAGCAGATGAACATGTTTTCTATATAGTACTGTGTGTATATATATATATATATACAGTACTATATAGTGTATATATATATAGTACATATAATATACTGTAAACAGAGCTGCATTAGACACAGTTTGGGGCCTCACTCTCTATGGGGCCCCCATTTTACAATCTTACTCCTCATAAACAATAATATAAAAAACAGCCCAGTTATAATTGAAAAATAAAGTATTTTTAAATATTAAATTCATAATTGAAATTAAAATTGAAATAGACTTGTTATTTTGGGGCCTCATAATGATGATGTGCCTAGGGCCTCCAAAAGTATATAGTTTTTTAGAAATGTTAAGTTTGGATGCTAAATATAAATGTACTGCATTTTATTAAATTTGATAAATTCAGAGTTCATTTTCATTTCTATACTACACGTGTTTTCGATAAACCGTCAACCCCAAATAGCCACCAAAATCATCCCTAAACGGATGATGGCGTCTCATCGGGGTTTGACTGTAACAATTATATTGTAAATCAAATTTATACATACAGTGTGAACCAAAAGTAGATGGACAGTAAACTTATTTACTATCCACCTACTTTTGGTTCACCCTATATATGAAGAAATTAACAACACTATAAAAATAATATCTTATCATCCATTGAAAATTACATGTTATAAACTATTATATTACTTATATATTATAAACTATAATTTTAGAATTTTCTCCCAAAAAAATTCATCATAATAATTATTTGCTTGTAATAAACTAATATATACATTAATCATTTTTCTATTAAAAATAGGTTCCATCTAAAGATATAATATATTTAAATCAAATCAAAGGATAAGATTTCAAAATAGATCCCAATTTATAAATATCCATTCATCTATTGAGTCTGTTTGTTTGACTATTCTTTCATAGAAATTTTTTAATCATTGATGTTTTTCCAAAGAATTTATGATGGAATATTGGAGTATTATTTAAAATCTAAGACTGGCATTATTTGGATATAACACATATTATACTTTTATGTATTTATTAATTATGTTCATCATCATCATCTTCAAATTATTCAAATATATTTTTAATTTGCATTAAATTTTAAATTAGTATTTAAAATTAAATTAAGCAGATTTATCTAATAATAATAAACAACATACATTACTGCAAATTCCTTCTTGTCTTAAACAGAAAAAGATGTCACTTACATGTAGTTTCTGTAAAAGAATGTCAATTTTGACATTTGTTTTGGAATTTGATGAATATGACTTCAAAATATAACTTAATATAGAGTTAACAATCAATATCTATTTTAAAACAAAATTATTTCATAGTTTTAAACATTTATTTTTAAATTGCAAAATTTTTCCTATAATATTCTGTTTTATTAAAATAATTTTTCAATTCTTAGAAATTTAAAAACAACATATATAAAATTTTAACAGAAAAGGAATAAATCTAAATTCAGTTCAGTACTAGCTGTCTAACACAATATTTAGTCTAATGTTTGTTAAATTGACATTGCATGATTCTATACATTCAAAGTATTTAAAAACTTTTGTAATATTCAAATATGTATAAATCAAAACAAATATATTTTTAGATATTCTGTGCATTACATGCCAATGGTTGCTTGTACAACTGAAAAATGTTCCAAATAAACTGTGTTTATCTTATTTACAGGATAAGAGTGCTTTATTTAATTTTTAAATTCTTTAATTTTATATAGTCATATAAAAATATATTATAATTTGAAATGAATTTAAATATATTTCTATTAGAAAATATTAAAACATTCATCAAATTTCTTTGGCATTTTATAGTATGGAGTACATATAATTATTACAAAATAAAAATTTGATAACTAATGCATTTATTATCTATCTGATTTGCTAAAAGCTATGAAGAGATTAATTTTTGGTTACATCAATTTACATTTGTCACAAAACATTAACACAATATATATCACAACTGCTGTTTCATTTATTATAAATATTCTCCCTATATAATTAAAGAAGTATTCCCAGGAATGGCAGCACACCATCAATTAAAATGATAAGTATACAGGGAAAATAATCAATGTTGTAAAAAAAAAGATGTACTCTTTTGAATAAATTTATAGATTTGTCACTTGATTACAGATAAAATTAATGTCTTGAGATAGATATGTTTTCAATAATATTTAGACTAGTGTCAGTTCTATAGTATATTATAGATTTCAAATAAAATTATAACATCAGATACTTTATAATAGTTTAGATTTTATTTGAAAATTTTATGTATTATAGCAATCAATAAAAACTTCTTACTGTTCAAATCAAATAATACCAATTTATTATTTTAATTGCTGCACTATATGACAATTATCGACTCTTTTGTCATAGATATTTTTCAGTCATTAATTTTTGTCCAAAGAATCAGTGACTAAACAATATTTGTTCTGATCCAATAATTATATATTATTCCATATAATTTTTTTATGAAAATATAAATACAGGAATTCCTCAAATTATGAGCATTCTAGTTAGAATTTTGTACAAACAAATATGCAATTTCATTTTCAAATTTTAGACATTTTCAAAAAAATAATTCAAGAATTTTGAACATTGCAATAGCAAAATGTTCTAACAACAAATATTTGTAAAAGTATATTTAGTTAATATACTATTGTAGTATTTCACGATGGCTGAGCTTATACCAAACAAATCTTGCCTAAAAAAGATCTTGTCTTGATTTTTTATTCAAATCTCTAAAATAAGAAACTTAATTTGTCCAATTATGGCACATCTTACACAATACTCTATATACAAGGGTAATTCATTATCCTTCTTTCTGATATTATAAATTAAACATAGGAAAATTTTATTTTCAACAGTAATGTTTTTAGCATTCCATAAAACTATCATCAGCTATAAAAATAGCCTTAAGGAAAACTGAAAAGATCACTGTTAAATATAAAATTTTCTTACATTTTTGTGTTTAAATATACAGTGGTTTTAGTACCTCTAGATTCAGTGTAGTTATGAATGAATTATATTTATAACTTGAAGAATATTTATCTACCTATATACATATTACATTTTAATAGTTATATTCTTAATATGAAATATATCAAGAGAGAATTTTAGAAATTTTTATTTAAAGGAAATTAAAGTAATACTTGACTGCAAAAAAATTTTGATTTTTTCCCATGAATAAAATATCAGATTAAATTGTTTACAGACTATAAAAGTATATTTTATGATAAATAAAACAATATTAATTTTAAAAATTAAAAAAATAAATTTTTAAATAAAATTTATTTCTTAAATTTTACAAAAATAAAAATATGTCATGCTAATTAAAATATTTAACTAGTTCTGGCAAATATAAAATAGATTTTGAAGTGTTTGATTTAAAATAATAAACAAAATTTTTCCTATTTATTAATGGTATTATAATGGAACAATGTAAAAAATAGGATATAGGATGCATATGTTTATATTTTAAGTTCAAGGATTACATAAACTTTTTTATTTCATAAATTTCTTAATATTATCATTTTAAATTAATTTGAATTTAAAAAGTGATAATTCAATTAAGAAAATTAAGCTAAATACTGCTTACCTTTCTTGGGCAACAGGAATCCAGGCATTTATCACAAGACATTAACTGACAATCACAAAGTTGAACACACTTACTACAGCAACCACAATCACAAGAAAAATTAGAAACACAGGAATGATCACACATTTCTTTTGACTAGAAAAAAATACTCCAAATTAATTAAGGAAAATATATAGTGATTATAAAATATAAAGTTATAATTAGAATACTTATACAAATATATATTATTAAAAAATGTTATTAATCATAAACTGACCAGATATTTTATATATTGAAGTAAGAAAGCAAGCAAAGTGAGAAAAAAATAAAGGTGTAAGTTAGCATTTTTCAATATGGAACATAATGCCTTGAGGCTCATGAGGTAAAGGCAAAAATTAATGGATTTTTTAAAATGATTTCTGCATAGATGTTAATCAAAACCATATGCTATGGATTATGAATTATTCTATACTAGCCAGTGTACCTCAATTATTTCTGGCACATTATTTATAGAAAAATATTAATTTCTGGTTTGCAAGAGGTTTTGATAGCTACAAATGGCAGTCTATTTTAAGAAAAGTTGGAAAGAAACCAAAACTTTTTTATATGATAATGATATTTTTGTGACTTAACTTTCGAATTTTTGTGATGTAACTCATTGATGCATCATAACAATATTGCACACTAACAGTGTTTTTCGATGTAACTCATTGCTATGTCACATTGATGTCACACTGATGATGTTTTTGTGATGTCATTCATTGTTATGTCTCTATGCACACTTATGAGACTATAACATCATCCCAATATCCTCATTGTGATGACAACAACAGTCTGAATGATTTAAATACATATTTTAAATTACAATTTCAAAATGTCCTACCCCAATGCAAATTTAATCTAAAATAGCCTATGTTACTTGAAGGATTAGGGAAAGTCACTATGTAAAGTTTTGCTTGATAGGTCAAGTGGTATATAAGCCTATGCAGAACAGAGAGATAGAAAAAACAATCCTAAAAAGTCCTATGTTCTAGAAGAATTTTGATCTAGGGTTCTCTATGTTATCCACGGGGTCATGGGAAGTCATCATACAAAGTTTGGTTCCATTGCTCAACAGTAGAGAATCTATGCAGAACAGACAGACATTGAATTTTATATATATACATAAATATTCTATAAATATTTGCATAGTGAGAAATGATTTAGGGTTATAATACATATAATACATCCCTGAATAAATATAATTTTAGCACTTCAATCTGAATTTGTTTAATAATTTTGTGTTATTTTGTGTTTGTGACACTAAGTAAAACTGAAGTCTATAAATATACCATATTTATTTTAAATAATCATTATATCTTATAAATAGCAAAAATCATTGTAAATAATAAACAATGAATTAAAATAAAGTTTAATTGAGGATATTGTTTATTTCTTATATAAAACTATGCTATAATCACCAGTATTTATATTTTGCATCTCTATAATATAATTAAATAAAATAATGCTGCAAATTTATGAATAAAAAACAGTTGGCATCTTATATACAAATATTTGTTCAAATTATTTGTAAACATTAAAAATGTAAAATAATTTAAAAAAAAATATAATAAACTTTTTTATTCCATAAATTTCTTAGTATTATCATTTTAAATTAATTTCATTATTAATGCAGTAATTATGATGTATTTCATTATTAATCTATTCCTGCATATCACATGAAAGAATTGGCACCAAATGCAGTAAAGAATTGGAGATGGTATTATCAATTATACTGCAATTTCATATAATTATGACTTGTTTTATATTAAAAGAATATTTAATTTCATACTAACTATTGACTATTGATGACAGCAAAGAGCTGCAGGTTGGCCATGGTGAGTTTATAGTTTTTAATTCTTGTGATTGAGATTTATAATATTCACAAACAAAATGAGCACTTTGCTCAAGTATTAGAACAGAAATACTTAACCTATAAGAACATTTTCAATCAATATAAATGTAATATTGAACTTATATATGCAGGAGTTATACACATTTAATGGGATAAACTTGAAAATGAAGCACATTTTCTAAAGATGTTATTATCCCACTAAAATCAGTATGTCTAGTTATTTTATATTAATAGATATAAAATTTTTAGATTTTTTTATTATTTTATTTAGAAAAACAAAAATTTAAACTATACCTTTAAATATCTTCTTATTAGGTAAAAAACAAAAATGATAAAGACATAAATAGATACACAAATAATAATAATAGCAGCAGTGGGTATGGGCACAGTTGTTACACCATTATTATTCCTTGTGGTTGGATCCTGAAATGAGGTGTATAGATCTTAATTAAAAACAGCATTTATGATTATAAAATTAAAAAAGTACAAATGAAAAAAACAATGTTTTGAAACATTCTAATCTATATAAAAAGTATTTTAAAATTTAAAATAGATATTTGCAGTATAGCTTCAATAGTCTTGAGTCATGCTTCTATACTTGGATTAAATATATTGTATTAAATATTTAATCCAAGTATATATGTTGCACTCATAGTCATTCATTTTGTTGTTTAAATAATTGAATTTAGTTGAAGAGTATAAATAATTATTTGGACACATCTATTAGATTTTTTATTTTTATTTACTAGAGCTATACATATATATTTATTAACATAACAAATAACAACAGCTAAGTTGTCATATTGTTTCTTTAATTTTGCAGCACTAGCAATCATTGAGACAGCTCTATACCAGCGCTTCTCAAACTTTTTCATTTGGCGACCCCTTTTACCCGAGCTAATATTTTCGCGACCCTGGGTATAGAGATATATGAACTAGGAATACAAATTAAAACATTAGCTAAAATTTCTGCGACCCCAAATTTAGTTACATGACTCCATATGGGGTCGCGACCCACACTTTGAGAAGCACTGCTCTATGCTAAACAAAAGAAGCAATACCAATTGATGTTCTGTTTCTGAAAACTGGTATGATTTTGCATCAATGATTTCAAAAGCAAATAAGACTTAAAAAAATATTTTTTACATAAAATAATATGGGAATCTTTTTTATTTCTTTATATCATAAGGTTAATAAATATCTTACATACAAATAATTTTCATAGAATATAGTAGATAAGTTTACTATAAAAGTTTGTGTAATATAAAACTGTTATATGGGATTAAGAATATAAAAGGGAGATTATGTTCCAAAAATTAAGTATATCATTTTTATAATCATCAGAAACTTAGTTTTTTTATTAAAAATAATAATAACTGAACAAATTTCTTATAAACTATCATATATTATATATCAGATAATTTACAGTATATTTAACTGCATTTACATTTAATTTTCTGCCTCTTTATTGCTGCTAAGTACAGTCAAATGAGAATGCTTTCTCTGTTCCAAAATATCTCAATTTTATTTTGCAGCATTTACATTTTATATATTTTTTGCTTTCTTTAAAGAACCATATCTGAGTTTATTTGCTTTTTCTTAATAGATCTTTTAAATTTCATAATATGGAACTTAACTTCTTTTAGTCTGAGTTATAAAATATAGAGATTTCTCAATAATTTTTTACACAATAACTAGAAAATCAACAACAGAGATACACAAAAAGAATGGAAATGTTGAAAGATTATATTCAAAATAATAGCAAAGTTTTTCTCTATACAAAAGATCAAAAATACTGTATTACGTGAAGTCTTTTCTTTAACTAGGTTAAAGCAAAAATATGTTTTATAAGTAGTGTTGTGTAATGATTGCCACAATTCTTAAATGGTGTTATAGAAGTATCATATTATATGGGGGCTATTGTATATTTTATTAATAAAATTCTATACTTTAATATTGCCTTTTTTCTTTTGAAGTTATGTTCCATAAAGTCTAAGTTTTTTAGTATTTGAGACAATTTCAGTTCTGTTTACTTTGTATCACTATTATTACTATGTTGAGCAGAGTTAAGAATATAAAACAAAAACTTATTAATAATAATATAAAATAGCACTCCAAGCAAGGTATAAGCAAACTTTTAATCATCTATAATGTTTTCAGACCTGATTAAAGTCCATCTTTAGTACAACATTACATAATCAACTAAGAAAACTTAGTTGATATGTAACGTTGTACTGAAGATGGACTTTAATCAGGTCCGAAAACGTTACAGATGATTAAAAGTTTTTTTATACCTCGTACAACATTACATAATCAACTAAGAAAACTTAGTTGATATGTAACGTTGTACTGAAGATCGACTTTAATCAGGTCCGAAAATGTTACAGATGATTAAAAGTTTTCTTATACCTTGCTTACAGTGCTATTTTATATTATTATTGACATTTAAAGCAAGAGATTTTGACTTATATTTGTTTATCAAAAACTTATTATATATTGAAATACTTCTTACTTTAAGTATTAAATAAAAGTAAACAATAAGCCAAATAAGTGCGACAAATCATTTTTGGCTATCCACGTAGCCTGCCTCAGTTGAAAAACAGAGGAGGTTACATGGATAACCGAAAACGTTTCTGAATACACAATTTGTCTTACTTATTTGACTTATTGTTTACTTTTATTTAAAAAATTATTACTAGGGCACGCATAACCATTCATTAAAAAGAGATGTTTGTTAATTTTTGTTGAAACTTGTAATAATATATAAATGTTCAAACTTTTAATTAAGAGAAATGAAAGAAAACTTTTAGTAACAAATTCTCCATAAAACGATACAAATATATAGATATTTCTCAATAATTTTTAAATATAAATGTTCAAACTTTTAATTAAGAGAAATGAAAGAAAACTTTTAGTAACAAATTCCCCATAAAACGATACAAATATATAGATAACTATAAACTGAATATGAACAATCTTTCCGAACATGGTAGTTAAAAGATTCAGATAAGTTTTGATAAAATTTCAATAAAATCTACATATATTATACAATCGACAGAGAATTATTAGTAAAGAAAAACTGTTGATAAAAATCTATCAAAACATCTGTTTTTAATTTGTGCAGATACGATAAATTATATACAGTATATTAATTAAAAAATGAAACTGTAACAAGTGTCAATTCATTCTTTTAACTATATATTAAAAATAAATTTACAATTTATTAAACTTATAATATATTACAAAAAAACTGCTTATAGCAAATTGCACTTGATAACAGTTTTTTTTTTTAAGTTTTTTTCAACTTACAATAATTTTTAGATTTATGACAATTTTATGAGAAGGACCTTATACTAAAATTGCATCTGAAACTAAAATTATAATTACATTTAATCAGTAAAACAAATTTATTTTTAAAATAACTGTAAATTTATAAACGTCTCACCGATGTCATAACCAACAACACTTCAAATCCATACGACTACTCTAGCCTCCTGGTGTTGTTTTTCTGTAATAGAATTCTTTCTTATTGATTCTTCTCATGGTTTTACATTATTATCAGAATTTTCCATAAAAACATATTTCATATGGTACGATTGGCATATCTGCTGGAATCATATTTTCACGAATTCGTTGAAAGTCAAATTCAGGATAAAATATATTTGATCATTACTAGAAAAATAAAAAATAAATTTAATAAAAATTTATTTATCAATGAAATTATTGTAATATTTAAAAATATATCGTTTTATATTGCATGTGTTCTTCAATACCTGGATTAAAATTGCAATACTTTAAAGAAATATAGAATAATTTATTTTAAATACAGTTAGTATCCAATCAGTTAAAGATTCATTTTCACATGTACGAATCAAAAAATAAGTGCAGCAAAATAAATTATGGTTTGCGGAGAAGACTACAGTTATAGTCCGAGATCCGGTAATTTGGTCTGCTTGAATCTAATTGAATTATCACGAATTAAGTCAGTTATTTCTATAAAAGTTTTACATCTATATATGTACTGTACGTATATCTACATATATAAAATGCAATGATTTCTTTTTGTATATCTGTATGTTTGCAAGGCTTCTATACCATTTGACTCTTGAGACCAAACTTGGCTTGGAGACTTCCCGCGGACCTGCGGGTTTTTTTTCATATTTTACTCTCCTTTTCAATCAGGAGATTACTAATGGGGCGAGACCAGTTCCAACCACGGGCTCACTCACACCCGTGGAGGGTGGGCCGGATAGTGAAGGACGGGAATCGCCGGGCTAGGTTCAGAACCCCGAAAAACTTTTCAGAAATTACTAGACTCGGGTCCTCCTGCGTGGCATGCCATCAGCATTACCACTCGGCCATCCGGCCATTCAGACCTGCGGGTAATATAGGCCACCTAGGGTCGAGATCGTCCAAGGGATAATGCATTTTTTTGTCAACCGATGATACCATTTTCCATTTAATTAGAACTCTAAGTAACGGGCGAAACAAGCCCTTCCACAGACTGCCCACTCCTGTGGAGAGATCAGCCGGATTATGGAGGACGGGGATCGACGGGCCGGGCCCGGACCATGATAAACATTTTCAAATGGTGGGACCCGGATTCGTGAGCCAGAGTGGAAAGCCAGAAGCATTCCACCCAGCAAATCCAGCGACTTAGTCGAACCCATTGTGTGGGCAGCTTGTGATGGGCATTTTAATGCCGCACAGCTTAATAAATTCCGGTTGGAAAGAGATATAAAACAAAGAAAGAAAGATGGGCGCGTAGAAGTGTGCTATTTTTCCATCTTAGAGAAACTGGATTTCATTCCTCTCGATTTTTGAAGAAAGGATCCGGCCCAGACCGTGGAACTCTATCTTTTAATTTACAGCCGATTCATATAGGAATGGCTGGCCCGAAAGAAAGAAAGATGGGCGCGTAGAAGTGTGCTATTTTTCCATCTTAGAGAAACTGGATTCCATTCCTCTCGATTTTTGAAGAAAGGATCCGGCCCAGACCGTGGTACTCTATCTTTTAATTTACAGCCGATTCATATAGGAATGGCTGGCCCTCCTAAAAGCAAGAGAAAAAAACAAAACACAGCATATCTAATTTTTATTGCTTATGAAATTTTATAAATGTCGATTTACATTATACTGCACCAGTTTCTAACCATTTTTGAATTGAAGATCTCTTGTAATTCTCAAAAATATAAAGAATTCGGCACTGCTAATACCGTATTTAATCGCGTAAATTTTCCTTTGTTTTCTTGTTTTTGATATCCTGAAATACGAAGGGAAAAATATGCGATTATTCTTCTTCTACTTTTATTATGGAGGTTGTAGTTGACACTTTGTCCTCCGAACTGATTGATGGATTAGTTAAATCGTTTGGTGTTCCGGACGTATTTTTCAAGGTATTTCATGTGAGAGGCAAACGGAACGCACTGTGATGGCCAATAAATTGGGATGAGATCGCTGGTTGATGAAACGTTCAGTCTGAGGTCTGCGTTTAGTTGATTCCTGGCTGTACTATATGCTGGACAGTCTTTGCAGAAGTGGGACGGTGTTTCCACAGCGCCACACTGTGTGCAATTTGGGAACGGAAGTAAATATGCGATTATTACTGTAAACCTAGAATAAAAAATACCAAATAAACTTGAATATAAGTTTAAAATCTCGATAATAAAAAGTAGGAATTGTCTTATATTTGAATTTACGAATTAAAAGTTGTCTATACGCTAAGATTCTTTATTAAAGTTCTACACTCTTTTAATATGATGCTATCAAATTATAGTTGCCGGCACAAAAGTTGGAGGAAAATGACGCATG
>AYEL01061568.1:0-10963 GCA_000484575.1 Olivierus martensii | reverse complement strand
ATTTTTTCTTGGTGTTGGGATTTTTTTTTCCGTTAGTGTATTTTCGAGTATTACGTGGATGTAACGAATGAAACAATTTAATACTAAAATATTAATTTAAATTCTAAAGGTATTTAAATAAAGTAATTTTTACAAGTTAATCTTAAATCGAGTATGCTAAATTATTTACTACTTAACAGTAAGTGGCGCAGCTAGGGATGGAAGGAAGCAATTTGTACCCCCCTTTGCTATTAATATTTGTACTGCGATTTGTTCAGTGATTATTATTTATATAGTAGATTTGATTGATATAAAACAATCGTAATCAATAAAATATATAACACAATTCTGTATATTTTTGCATTTCAGTTTTATTCAAACAGCATTCGATATTTCTTAATTTTTTTAGTTGCACTCCCTTGTTAAATTTCTGGCTACGCCACTGCTATTTAATATCTTTAATTAAGTTACTTAAAATGAGGACTAGAAAATATATCATGAAAATCATCTTCAATGACATGGACTTGCTAAATTTCATAAAAATCCATCAATTAATCTAAAAAGACATTATGAAAGTATCTGAGAAGTTTAAAATCATTTATATATGGTTGAAACGATAGCTATAGAATTTTTAAAAAAGGAAGTTTTGCACCTTTAATGATAGAACATTCCTATTAAATTTCATAAAATCTATCAGTTAATTAAATAATTATTTAGGAGCATAGTATTCTTATAAGATCACTCTGCTGTCTATGTCCTGTCAACTAATAATTTAACGCATCTTTGCATCTTTCTGCTTCTGACAACTATATCTAATACTAGACTTGATAATATCCCCGAAGGAGAGTTGAAAAGGTTGTTCAAATAAAATAACTTCTGTAGTCCTGAACTATTTTATAATTTACCGTTTTTTAATAATTTCACTTTACTTCTGAAGAACAGTGAGATAAAAATTATAGAAAATACAATTTGAGAAAATGTGACTAGCATCTCCTTCAATTATATCTGCATCATTGTGTAAAAAATCATGACTGGCAATTTTTATAAATATATTCTGTATATACAAGTACATTTTCATTAATTATATATTCTGCTCAGCAAATACATCATAAATCAGAGTTTAAAATTCTAACAGTGCGAATTTAAGAATTATTCTAAGAAAATATTGCATAATATATAATTGTATAATTGTAATTTCTTAATGTTCAAATTAAAGTCATAGTTGCACAATTTACATCAGAGCAAATGCACTATAATTTAAATTTACAAAAAATAGATATAGATTTGTTTTTGTTTAATTTAGTAGAAGATAATTTAAGACTTCCTAGACTGTCTGACACAAATATGAGCTTGAACTCGACACACCTAAATTTAAAATTTTATGATGGAGGTACCAGTGTTGAGAGTTGATTTCATGCAGATTTTCATATTATATCAACAATCAAGTCACGAAGCTGTCGATTTTGTCCAAAACATCAGTTTGTTTTTGTTTTTTCAGTCACGATTTATATTTAGTATAAAACACAAGATAGCATGACCGGAATATATAAAATCCATTTTACTTTAAACTTTTTTATATTTATAAATATGGTACATAATTTTTTCATTAAAAATTGTCGAATACAATACATTGAGAATCATTCAAATTATATAATATTATTTATTTTTTATAGTCTAAAATAGAAAGAAATAATTATTAATTCTTTTCTTTTTAAATTTTTAGAAAAGAAGTCAAAATACAGTTCAATATGATATTCATTAATATTAATTGAAGATTAAAGATTATGATTATTCAAATTTATTATTCATTTAGCTGTTAGTGACTAATCAAATTTGATCAATATAATGAAAACTTTAGGAATATATTGAATTATTTAATGAATTTCACTTTTATAGAATTGTCAGATAAAAAATTCCTTTAGAAATTTAATTATTATACAGTACATTAAGTTTTCTCAAGACTATAGAATTTGAACCTGATTTTTAAATCAACTTCATGTGACAAAAAAAGATATTTTCTTGTTAAAAAATAAATATTTAAAAAAATATCGAACTATACTTTGAATTTAGTTTATAAATAATATTTATTATTGTACAGTACTTGTAAAATATAGTTATGCATTAATGTTATTTCATTAATATATTTCTGACGACGACAGTACTTGTAAAATATAGTTATGCATTAATGTTATTTCATTAATATATTTCTGATGACGATTTTTTATGAATAAATATAATTTATTTATTTTAAATTATATTATATAATCCAGAATAATTTTAAACAAAGTTTAACTCCTTTCTGCAACACATAAAAGTACTGTATATAATTTTAATTAGTAAAACTTGTATTCTATCTATTGAAAGTGCATATACATACTGTATGTGGGTAACAGAGACATCTCTATTATATACTGTACTGTATATGAAATATGACACATCTTTTGGAATGTTGTAAATATTACGAAATAGATGTTTATTTAGATAAAGTAGACTAGTTCACCTTTCCACCTATACGAAAACAACTTGCCTTCCTCCTCCTTAATGTTCAAAAAACAAAACATTGACCAAGGTTATTCCTGCGTTTAAATAAACTTGATCACAACAACTTTTGTTTATATAAAAACTTTTAAATTATTTTCAGGTTTTCTTAAAAATAATAATATATTTATAAAAATAAGATAAAAAAGATGCAAAATAATCTTATTTTTTACAGAGATAAATTGAAAAAATTGTATAATAATGATTTAAGTTAAATAAAAATATAATTATAGTGATATGTAGATCGCTAATGTTTTTTTTCTCTTGTTAGTGAACTTACTTCAATGTTATTTTATTTCGTTGAAGAAAAGAAAGCTATCACAGATTGTTTACTGCATTATTTTATTTCAACTATTTTTTATGCTTTTATTTTCTAATATACAATATTTCGATTCTTTATCGGTAGTAGATGCATTTATTTAAAAAAATATCATAAATTAACGATATTGATCAACTATTGAAAAATCCAAAACGATATGGGAAAAATTTTCCCTTAGAGATGAACCAAACTTACTCTAAAGTGGCCCAAAATTTAATTTTGGTTTTTAATTTAGTAGATATTATTCTGAAACAAAGCGCGAAATTTGAATCGATGTCATCTTTCAGATGTATAAACACGCCTACCAAATTTTGTTTATCTAACACAAGTCTTTCTTGGTGTTGGGATTTTTTTTTCCGTCAGTGTAGAAAGAAATCTTGTATCGCTATTAATTTTATAAGACATATATTTACTGGCCTCTTAAATTTTGGACCACAATTTTTTTGCATATGAGTTTTTGTTCATTTGTTGCATATGAGTTTTAAAGATTTTTTCCTCACGCTGTACAAGTGAAGAAAAACTCTGAAATGAAATTCTTTTGAAAAATAAATAAAATTCAAAACAGTAATTTCATACAACACTTTCAAACAATAATATAAATCATATTTATAATATTAATAGTTGTAAAAAATTAATTTCAATTACATCCAAAACTCAGTTTATTTCTTTGATAAATCAGTTTAATGAATCTCATATATATTCAGAAATTAATTTGTTTTTAATATTGTATATATATATTTATTAAATTTATGTATTTTCCATTACATAAAATTAATAATAGTTAGTATTTTTCTATACTTATTGTTCGAAATTTATATTTTATTCTTCTTTCTAGCTTTTCAATACCCCTTTCTCTTGGATATTAAGAGGCAGAGTAATTAAGTTTATCATGGGCCACATATATCGTGGTGAGGTCGTTCTTCAGATGAAGGATGGGATTTAACTGATTGGGACAGGACCATTTTAGAAGAAATCTGAAGATATAAAACTAAGATCTTCTAGGTGGAAAATCAATGTTTTCATCCACCCGGCTTTAAGCATCATTTAGGAGTCCACCAGATTGGCCGCATGGGGTGCGTTCGTATAAACGTAGGCAACAACCTTGAGTCATACCGGTAATGACCATAATCGTTCTTTAAATCGACCGATGCCGTTCGATTTACAGTGAGTCGCAATAGAAACGATCCAGCCGAGGAGGTAGATTATTAATACCACGTGACCGGGTTGCTTTATTCCAAGATGGCGAAGAAACTATTTATCAGTGTTCTGAATGCCCATTTCATAGTTTAAGCTACGTAGTTGTATTAAACCATTGCAGATTACAGAAATTATAAAACGACATTTTATTTTAATACTTTACATAACAAACATTGAATACATATTATCGAGAATGATTTTTCTTAAACAGTTTTCTCAGATGGTGATAAATTTTTCCTTTTAATATTTCTTTCCTTTAAAATATTCAACATTAAATTTGTTAATTGTAAGTTTTCAGACTCGTCGTCATTATCGACAAATTTATTGCCGATATAGGGAAGAGTTGCCGAATTTGGACCACCTAAACATTTTTTAATATACAAGAGAGTAGAAGCATTTTTAATAAAAACGATTCGGTGAAAAAACAAAGTACAATTATAATCTTTAAAATAATGAGATTTTTTTATGAAAACATAAACTATTATAACAAAAAATTAAATCATAAAAATTGAACAATCGGTCCAATCAAAGAAACTGATTTCCCAAAATGGACCATTGGTTCCTCAGAATGGACCATCAGGCACAAATGAAACAAAAGTAGTTTTTGATTTTTGGATTCACTCCAGCACATTTTGTATGGACCCAAGTGTGACATTTAATACATTGAATCATCTCTTCTTCCTTTGTTTCATCACATATAATACAAAACTAGGAAGTTATATTTTGTACCCCTTGTATTCTGTGACCGGTTTTTGGTGGTTTCATCTTACTAATTTTTTTATCTTTATTAAATGAATGTGGCAAACAGTATTTTTCAGCGACATCAAAAGCTAGTTTTCGTATTTCTCGGATGGTCAAACCAAAAAAGCATTCTTCAAGTTGAAGAATATGTTCGGAAAGAATTTTCTCCATGTGCACGGAAAATGTGGGTTGCTTACCGAAAGCCTTTACTTCATTTCCTATAGCATTTTTTCTATCAGCATGTCTCTTAATAGTTGCCTTGGGCATATGATAAATACGGCTACGCTCATTCAAACCAGTATCACCATTCCTATAAGCTGCAACAGCCATTAATAAATCTCTTTCGGACCAACGTCCATAATGTCCTCTTTTAGCCATAAGACTCCTATAAAAAAATAAAAAGTACTTCGGTGTTATATTTATATTGTCTAAATTGGACCGGTCCAACTAAGGCAACCGTAATATGGTCCAACCTGAGCGCATCCGGCAGATATGTCAAAACATGCTACATAATCCTAATGTTAACTCATACTACTGAAACTATTACAATAATTTGTATCTGAATAAATTTGCAATCTAAAAATACAATAACATTTCTTGCTACTTACTGACTGAGGCAGTACTGTTATTTAATAAATTATTTTATTTAGAGCTATCTAAATACAAAATCTCTTCTAAAACCTCTCTCACCCGTAGTTTTTCAATACTAATGAATACAGCAGCGTAATTTACATATATGCTCAGTGTGTTGCCAAATTTATAGCACAAACGTGTTGAATGCGCAATGTACGGCGATGGTCCAATCAGTGCCGGATTTAAGCCGATTGCACCGATTGAACCCAATCGGGCCCGCGCTCGAGGGGGCCCCGTGTTTGTCAAAGTTTATGTAATTAAATAACGTATTAAAAAAAATTAAAATATATGTATCGTTTTTCAATATTCGCGGAACGTATAAATGGTACGATATAATAAAGGAAGTTACGGAAGAATGCAATTACTGAAAACGTCCCCTCACTCAGTTACTTTAAAAAAAGTAAGATATGGCTCAATGTAAAAACATTGAGCCATATCTCAATATTTTGAGTACAGGTTTGTACAGGGTAGTTATAAATTAATTAATCCTAATCACATCTCTCTGGAGTGGGTTCTAATCAATATGTTATATTGAAACCTAATATATGCTAATTAGGCCACGGGGTTGCTATTTCCGATGAAAAATAAAATTGTTCAAATTTTCACATCAAGGTGAAATTTATCCAAATAATTAATCCTTCTTTTGTTTTTTTTGTCATCAGATGATGCCAGTTTTCTTTCTATAAGAATAATAATTGACGGGGACGAAAGAAGTCCTTCCACATGCTGTCCATTCGTGGGGAGGGATCAGCCGGATTGTGGACGACGGGGATCGACAGGAGGGCCCGACTTCATGATCATGATAAATATTTTCAAGGGATGGGACTCGAGATTCGAACTCAGGTCCTCCAGAGTGAAAAGCCGAAGGGTTTCCACGTAGCCAATCTAGCCGACAAAAATGGGTCTTTATTTATAAATGTTACTTATTTTATTTATACATATAAGCCATATTTTGAGGGGCCCAGCGAAAAATATTCCAATCGGGCCCAGCAGTAACTAGATCCGGCACTGGGTCCAATCTTGACAACGGTCCAAATTCGGCAACTCTCCCCTAATTGCTGATATAATTGTTCCTTTTATTTTGACTTTCAAAAACAACCGCCATGTTATACACGCAATTATGCGACTAGTTTCGTTCGTAGAAACCATAATGGTAGAAACACATCTCCGGCTTCAACCGAGGACATCGATGTTACTTATTTTATTTATACATATAAACCATATTTTGAGGGGCCCAGCGAAAAATATTCCAATCGGGCCCAGCAGTAACTAGATCCGGCACTGGGTCCAATCTTGACAACGGTCCAAATTCGGCAACTCTCCCCTAATTGCTGATATAATTGTTCCTTTTATTTTGACTTTCAAAAACAACCGCCATGTTATACACGCAATTATGCGACTAGTTTCGTTCGTAGAAACCATAAAGGTAGAAGAAACGCATCTCCGGCTTCAACCGAGGACATCATCCGATCACGACCGGGCAATTTCTGTGGGTTGTTGCCTGCGTTTATAGAACTTTATACGAACGTACCCATGGTAATGCTTCGGTTAGTATAATTTTAACTAGTTTATTGAAAAATGCTCTCAAGCAAAAAAGGAAATATGTTTTCATGGAAAAAAGTACTTAAAAATATTAATTATTAATAAGTTGGAGATGTAAAAGTTGGAAAACATGCCCAACACCTAAACGTGTTAAGCACGTTTTTGGTTTCCAATCAAAAACGTACCCAATAATTATTGATGAAGAAGAGAGGACTAAGATCCCTCAAAAAATATCAGTGGTTATTGATTTAAAATGAAGGGACTAGAATTATTCAAAACTAGTCTATTCTACTCTCGATGAGCTATGATTAAAGAAGCTTAGCTTGCTTCAAAGTTTTAGCTCTCTAACTTACTACAACTATATATTCCTGTATATTATATTGATAAATTCAAATGAACACCGGTATCTAAAGGTATAGTGTTATCGGGATATATTTATAATTATATATATAATATGGGCATATTGATGATTGATGACTTCTGAACATCTCGATTATTCAAAATCATTCCAGAACTCTTACTATATGTAATGGGATTTATTCGAATGATTTATCGTACTCTTACTCAGTAGAGTGATGACTAATTACTTACAGTTAGCAATAAATCTTCCATATCCGTGAACTCGATATAAGCGAATTCACTTATTAGTGATTAAATATCTGTAACTATTTTTTAGTATTCGTGAGCCAAAATTTACTTATTCGCGATTACTACTAAGCCATCCTATATCATTTTTTAAATGATTAATTATGACTGTTAAAGGAATGAACAAAATGGAATTTGAATATAAATCTCTGACGTATACCCTCTATGACTCGCATTTGTGCCTTTAGTATCTCTCGCATATCACCATCAGGGCCGCAGAGATAAATTTTCGGGCCCATGACAAGTCTGTGGTCCAGGCCCCACTTAAAAAAGTGCATCACTTTGGTTTAATAGGCCCCACTTAAAAAAGTGCATCACTTTGGTTTAATAAAAAAAAAACATATAAAACAATAAGCATTTAATTAAAAAAGGCAAACAATAAATTCAAATTCCATACATTACATACTATGTTATATATAAAAGGTTTATTTTGGTATAACTGTTTTAGGTGCTGTCGACAGCCTGCGAACTATCGGACACGTTATATGACACGTCAGGCCTGACGATCGGGCCCTCTTCGATGCCGGGCCCGTGACAAAAGTCACGGATGTCATCCCCTCTCGGTGGCCCTGATCACCATGATTATTTATTTATTTATTTTGAGATGCTGGTTGTAATTATCTGTAGGCGACTTTACATTTCAATACGTTATAGTGTAATCTTGATTGATCAGCTGTGATGGCTTCTAAATACAAAGAATGTGAATGTTCTAGAAAGAGATTTTATACTTACTAAGAAAATTGAATTGCTAAATAAATTGCAAATTGATATACTGGTAAATGTATATTGATATACTCAAGTATTCGGAAGTATTGCTACAAATAAGGGAGCATCCATAAACTATGTCACGCTATTTCAATCATTTTTTGATTTCTCCCTTCATTTCGTCATTTTTTTTTATCATACCAAGCCGTGACATTACAAAGTTGATGACCGCCTCCCCTTTTTACTTAAAAATTTTCTATCCGTATTTACGTAAAACAAAATATATATATATATATAAACACACTAATAGAAAATAGGAATTACTTTACACTGATACTTTGCTACATATGTTGACTTGCAAATAAAGCTTCAATCGCATAAAATATCTTAGAAAGATATAGTAAAAATATCTTACATTTTATAACAAATGTGTCTCTAGATATGTTACATTGCAGTATTTATGTTTGAACATTTAAGCATAAACATTTTATATAATAAAAGAAAATTAATCGTAGAAATGTAAACTCTAACCATTTTTATAGCGTGACATTACAGTTTACATGACTCTCTCCCTCCTTAACGTTATTTATCGTCATAAATCTACTACACTTCCCCTGACAGCTCTGATGTAATTTATAGATGCTCTCTGAGTTTCGCAAAAATCGACTGTGTGATCTATAGGCTCTACTGTGGCTATGAAACTTTAATTATGAAGTACAATAGATAAATGTTAATTTATCAATTCTCATTAAAAATCCGTATTCCATATAAATATTAACACCAAATATAAGAAATATTGTATCATTTTAAGCCAAAATTATTAGGAGAAAAATAATATTAGTATCGAGAAACGAATCCCTATTTTTCAAAAGTTCAATATAGTAGACCTACTGTAATTGCAAATTCAGTATTCACAATGTTTACCAAGAATGTAATTCTCGCGAATACGGAGGGTACAATGTATTTCAAACCAATCGTTCATATTTCAGGAAAATATTTTTCTCTTTAGTTATGAAAGATGAATGATCATTTTGATAAAACATTTCTAATGACGTTCTTTTTTACACAATTTCTCAATCGCTAGCAGATTATTAAAGTGGGAGAATGATTGCATGCCTTAACACAGGCTGCCCATCTCTGTAGATGAACCAATCGGACTGTAGAAGATAGGAATCGACAACGTGAGTCCGGACTCTGTTATGTTAATAACATGTTATATATTCCGCTAGCAGATTATTAAAGTGGGAGAATGATTGCATGCCTTAACACAGGCTGCCCATCTATGTAGATGAACCAATCGGACTGTAGAAGATAGGAATCGACAGCGTGAGTCCGGACTCTGTTATGTTAATAACATGTTATATAAACTTTTTAAGTGTGAGATCTGGATTCCATTCGGGATCCCCTGAGTTTCCATACAGTAATTCAGTTGACTTCTAATACTCAACTCATATCCAATAACTCATTCAATTGATTGGTCGTTGTTTGCTAATTTATTTATCGTCATATTTTACAAATGAACAAATATTCTTAGAGATATTAAAAAATCTATTAGTTTATTTTTTGCAGTGATAAGGATAAAAGAAAAAATAATTAAAGTCTTGTATTTTTCTTTAAATATGATCAATCACAAAACTGAACATTGTATTTCATTGGAATAAATACCATTATTTGAAAAGAACTGAAATTTTTTTAATCATTGTTTTTTTATTCTTTTCACTTCATATAAAATTATGTTCATTTCGATTATTACATAACCATTAACAAAACATGGATTATACAAGAATTCTAATATATTTCTATTAAGTTTTATCTATGAAATTTTTCAGATATTTTTTTTCTTATATCTTTTTTTCCTAAAATGAAACTGTTGCTTATAAAGTTGCCATGCTGTATTGTTACATATAGGCCCTATCATTTTTGATTCTGTTGATATAAATTTTTATAAAATTTAGTAGATAGGAAATGTTATTGAAAATGATCTTGAATCCCTTGCAGTTAGCTTCAATATAGGTATTAAGGACTTCGATATAGGGATGCAGTTTTCTTTTTAAAAGTATTTATCCAGGTTCGCAATATTCATGAAAAGTTCTTTTCAATACTTTATACAAATTCCAGTTTTTAGCCTACTTTCCGAGGAAAAAAGAGGCTTAAAAGATCGGCTCAAGTCTATCAGTTGTATGTCCCTCACTAATAACTTTTCAACTAATTATCAAATTTTCATGAAATTCAATTGTCAGTTTCTGCTATAGGGACATCTCAACACCGCATTATTTGATCTTACAGGGTCAGTTGTATGTCCCTCACTAATAACTTTTCAACTAATTATCAAATTTTCATGAAATTCAGTTGTCAGTTTCTGCCATAGGGACATCTCAACACCGCATTATTTGATCTTACAGGATTGTTTAATCCTGCAGGCTAGAATTTTATTTTTTATAATAATTTTAGTTTATATTATTGCTAATAGACAGCAAATGTTAGCAATGTAGGGTAACATATGGCTTATCTAATTTGAATGACATCACATCGTAACCGTGAGATCGTCATGACGTAATAATAGATGACATAACTAAACTAAACCATGATTTATGATATAATATTGACTTAACAATATTGACATCGCGATTATGTTCACATCGCCGCCTCGCAATGAAGATGATG
>AYEL01061564.1:0-11215 GCA_000484575.1 Olivierus martensii | reverse complement strand
ATTATTATTTAAAATATTTAGGTGTGCCGCCAAACTTTAAAATATTAAGTGTTCCTCAACAGAAAAAAGGTTGAGAACCACTGTGTTAGTCAGTGATTTATTGAAGGTGCAAGAGACGTTTGGTTTGCCTTGTACATTATTTTCATATTTAATTTTAATAAATACAGTACTGTACTGTAATGAAAATTTTATGCAATATTTATTTTTTTGTCACCAGATGACGCCACTTCCCAATCCGTTGATTATTGTAAGCGTTCGTAATAAATAAGGCAACCACCACGTTTAAATACTTGACCGTGACAGGGTCATGACCGAAACTGTATTTTACGGAACGAGTACAGTTATTTGAATTGCGGCAGTATCTTGGCGGATATGCAAAACATTCACGCACATTAACGTCGGTCATTTTGATCGAATGACCAGATCACGTGATAAAAATGATAATTTTTTTACTTCGGAGCTGATTTATGAATCATTACCGTCGCGAACAGTATTTTGACTCAGGATCGAAACTATGTTAAATCGAAAGGCATTAGTCATTTTAATAAACGTATCGAGTCATTACCTTATAGCTCAGAGTCATTGCCTACGCTTATATGAATGCACTCTAACTGGTAGTGGGAACAAAAGCTTTGCCACAGATTGCTCATTCCGTGAAGAGGTCAATAGCATTTAGAAAGACGGGATCGACGGACTAGATTCTCGAATAAATTTTTCGAGGGATGGTATCTATAATTGAATCCGAATCATCATTGGAAGGCGAAGCGTTTTCACGGAGATCCATCATTCAGTGATTAAAAATGGCACTAAAACACTTCCCTTTTCTAGCAGATAATAATCAATAACAGAGATGCGGAACCTTTTTGAGGGCGTATGTTCTAAGTTCTAATTGATGATAATTTAAAAAAATTCTCGTGTATCCTGATAATAGTACATGGTATTTTATATTCCCTGGAAAATTTATTACACTTTTATGTAAAGGATAAGTTTTGAGATAAGCAACTGCGACACAATTTTATTATAACTGGTTTTCTAAACGTGATTAAAAATGTTATTACGCATGCATATTTATATAAATTTTTAAAGGAATGATTTTCATTGGATAATTAAAAATATATATACAACCAATCAACAAATTTATTTTATTTTAGCACGTACAAATTAATGTTATTGATGTAAAAATTAATTTATAATTAATTAACTGGTAAAACCTCCATATTAAGAGAAGAAAAATTGATAAAAATACGCAAACCACGCTAAATAACATAATTAAATATATAAAATACTGTGTGTACCAGGGGTGCAGGCCTTTTGGCTTCCTTGGGCCAAATTTGAAGAAAAAAAATTGTCTCGGGCCGCACATAAAATGTACTAATTCTAACGATAGTTATTAAACAAAAAAGTTAGTAAATAATGCAAAATATGATATCCACCATGACAAATAAGCAATGATGTCGTAGCATATTAATCTTTGACTTCTTTTCGTTCAGATTTTTTTTTAAATCATTGAGCAGATCAAAGAAGTTTTAATCACTGAAATAAGAAATATTTTAGAAAATAGAAATAAGAAATGTAGTAATCACTGAAATAAGAAATATTTTAGAAAATGGAAATAGGAAATGTACAAACATGAAACAAATTTCTTTTTCTTTATTAGTGGGATATTTGATGATGAAACGGCGAATTTCAAAAAATAAAAAAATAAGTACAGTATATAAAAATTTCAATGTTTTAAGGAAGTTTACGATTTTATATTGGGCCGCGAATTGGTCAGCCTTGTAGTTATTTTGATATAGGGAATCATGCAGTGAAACCAACGTGACCGAGGAAAGGGGATTCGCATTCAGAAAAATTACCATTGCAGCTTAATAACGCTATAGCCGCGTGAAGATATCAATTCAATTCAGATCACTAAAACGCATAGCCAATTTATAAACTATCATATAAACATAATCGCTTTAAACAAATGCAGGGATACGGAAAACTATGATTCTATTGGAGATATTTAAATAAAAAAAGAAATAAATCTCTTTCCTTAAAAATACAGCATAGATTTTATTCAGACTTGAGAAATCTATCAGTGCTCTTAACATTTGTGAGGCCTGAGGTAGAAACACAATTAGATACCAGATACTATATAACAGCAGTGTTCAACCCCTCAATCGCGGAGCGATTTTTAGTCGATCTCGTTTATTCCTCCTCACAAATTGAATTAAAACTGAAACAATAATTTATTTATCATTATTTTGTATTATTTTTTAATTCTCTTTAAGCATTTGTATTATTTTTTAATTCTCTTTAAGTGTATTGCTATTATTTATTTGATTTTATTAAAATTGTCAAATCAAAAATTTTATTATTTAGTATACACATGAAAAGTTTCCAATATTAACTGATATTGCGCAAAAATTCTGTCGTGTCGGATCGACATACTTGTCAGAATCCGCTTTTTCAAATATGAACGTCATAGAAAATCAAAAAACCAAATTATAAATGATTATTTGCATGATTGTCTGCGATTGGTCACTTCTTCTCCAAACAATACCAAATTTCACATAACTTTTTTTAATCAATCAGCATTCCCTACAACTTATGAGTTAGAAAAAATAATAGACTGATTACAAACTTTGATTTTCCAAAATAAAGAAATAAATATTTTATTCCAGTATATTTGTTTTATTTGTTGTATTAAAATAATTAAAAATGATAAATTTTTAAATACACAAATAAACTTTTTATCACTGGGTCCTCCGAAGTGAGTGAGCGCATTTAACTGCATAGTTGTACGTAATCAGATATCAGGTTGGGGAAACGTGATCTATATAAGAGAGTAGATCACCGAATAACTTACAAGTTAGTATAGAAAAGTAGCTCGCATAGTAAAAAAGGTTGAACACTACTACTATATAATATATTTACGTATAAGTATTTAAAAATTATAAACTAATATTAATTATGAGTTTATAAATTATTATCGAATTAGGATTATTTTATAGATATAATGTATCATTATCGTCCTAATATTATATAGTGTCATTATATTTTGCTTAAATTTATCGGATTATAATTTATAAAGCACTGAAAAGTTGAAAAAATCATTTATTTTTACAATAAGTTCCAAAATTAATGCCGATAAAATTTGATTACGTTGAATCTGAAAAGGCTGACACATTGCAAATGTTAGAAATTAATCTGAAAATTTTATAATGATACCACAGTATATCTAAAAATGCTGGCAAAACACTAGTTAGTACGAGTATTCGACAGCTGAAGAATATTTGTTTTTATAACAAATAAACCGCGATGTTAGAGACACTGTTTCTTTAAATCATGATGTTATTTTATATTTTTATTTATATACAAATTATCATCAAAATTTGATGGTTTGTTTTCAAAATATTCCATGCTTATTTATTATCCTTTCAAACAAATAATTTATAAATGCTATCGGAACGTCATATTTTAAGAGAGAAATTATGCAAAAGTAAATTTGTAAAGAAAAAACATTTATTTACAAATGATTAAAAAATAATTGAGAATCAACACACACAAAAAACTGTATTTACATCCAAAATTGGTACGATAATTTTGCAAAAAATATAAACATCTTCTATTTTGAAAAGTAAGTTTTATGCTTCGAATTTCGGCCATAAAAGATGTTCTACTGATCTAGACTACTGTTGTTGTCATAGCATCAAAAAGTCAAACTACAGTCTGCGAGAGATTTCCATCTAGTTATTTTTTTAATAATTTTAATAATAACTGACGGGGCCGCCGAGAGGGGGTGACATCCGTGACTTTTGTCACTGGCTCAGCATCGAAGAGGGCCCGACCGTCGAGCCTGAAGTGTCACATAACGTGTCCGATAGTTCACAGGCTGCCGACAGAGCACCTAAAGCAGTCGTACCAAAATAAACCTTTTATATAACATAATATGTAATGTATGGAATTTTGAATTTATTGTTTGCCTATTTTAAATAAATGCTTAACGTTTTCTATGCTTTTTTTTTATTAAACCAAAGTAATGCACTTTTCTAAGTGGGGCCCGGACCACAGATTTGTCACGGGCCCGAAAATTTCTCTCGGCGGCCCTCATAACTGATAATTTTTTATATCACTTATTTTTTTAAAACGTAATCTCAAAAAATTAGAAAAACTTGAAAACAACGACAAACTGAGATTGAAATTTTGAAAAAGCTAATGAATAAACAATTGTATTTCAATAAAACACAGTTACACGTATTTATCTTATTTCTCATGATTCAATTTTTTTATTGAATGCCAAATAATATACTGTATTTATAAAACTGGCTATCCTGTGCTAAAATATTACTTATAGCTAACTGTTGAACTTTGTGTAGTGCAATAAAATTGTTTTCTAAATATATAATATAAATTTGATCAAAGACAATTTTCTATAATTTAATTATTACCTACTCTAGATTTTATTCATTAGATCACGATATTCATTGAAAATCGTGTTAATTTATGACAATTCTCTACTGGGTCATTTTTTTTTTGATATTCATTCTGTAAATCTTTTTTTACTGAGAACTTTATAAATACTGGATATATTTTTAATTGACTTTGAATTGTTTGTTAAAATGAATCAAAAGATGAAATGTACGGATAATAATAAAATGTTTTACCATTCTCCTATTATGCTAATTATTAGGTTTTCGTATGTGCATTAATTTTAATCATTTTTATATTTATGTTTAGTTTTTGTATATCATATAAAAAACTGCATACAAAACATATGAAGAATCACAAAACTATATATGAGGTGTTATTTCTATTCTTATAGAGAAAAAAAAATAAAAATAAATATTCCTTCATAGTGATATTATATAAATATTAATTAATCTTAACAGATCAATAATTTTTATGATACATTTTTCAGTTTATTTATTGTTATCGAAATCAGTTATAAAATTACCAATTACATTCTAAAAATTTTAGAATTTTTTAAATCGGGTTACATAATGGCATATTTTAAGAATGAAACTTCAATTTTTCTTCGTTTGAAAAAAGTCGAATACGTATTATGATAGTGTTTTATTCTAACTTAGATAAGAAAAAGCATTAAGTAAAAAGGAAACCTAACTTTCTTTTGTTAAATTTCTCAATTATCTCGCACGATTTGGAATCGTGATAAACTCGTTCTTAATGTCTACATTCGGCAATAATCTAGTGTCAAAGAAACATTTGTGCAAAAATTCTTATCCTTTAAGAGGCCCAAGTCAACCTCCTGTGATTCGCAAGACAAACAGGATACGCACCATACCGAATCCCGGATCTATCTTTGAAACTTTTCTTTAACTGCATGTCTGCATTCAATATATACAAGTATTTACATTCACGATACGCATAAATGAATAACATTAACGTCACAAAAAATACTGAATATATATATCTTCGGAATCTTCAAATGAAGAGTATTTCACATGACAATGAATTATTGAGTTTTATTACGTTTAAAATTATTGTTGATAAAACTTTAACATACACTTGCTTACTTTCTTAAATAAAATAAATACTATAGAAAATAAATTTTTTTTTTCTGATGTTATACTAAATAAATAATAACAATAATTAAATATGTTGTATTACACTAATTTTTAAATATAAACAATTCTTTATAAGAAATTAATTGTGTTCTCTAATTATACATTTTGTTTTTTGCTTAAGTATGAAAGAATAAACTAGAAACTTGTGAACATCTGTTTCCTCTAATTTTTATAGTTGAATTCTCATAAAAATTTAGACTTGGGCATTCATTTACAAGGTCATCGTCCAAATAATGTCTTCAGCAGTTCCACGGCTTTTTTTTTTATAACCTAATGTCAACTTCCTCGAGGGATAATAAAAATTTAATAAGATTTTTTTTTTCTAAACTAACAACTTTCAAAATATTTTTTAAAATACTCTTATATTCTAAATAAAATAAATTATAATTTTTTATTTTTAAATCTTTTATCTTAATTTTAAAATTTATTATTAGTTTTGACTTAACATTAAATTTCTGTACTAATAACTATACACTTTTTCAACTACATGAACAGAATAGTCAACAGAAAATAATTAGTTAATTGTTTTATAATTTCCTCAATTCTATTAGCTTATTTTTATTAAGTAAACCTATTAAACTTAAAATGACAAGTTTTCAGATAAGAACAGATCTGACGCTAGAAACGTGTACAAGTGAGGATATAATCTAATAAGTCATTCTGACGATGTTGGACTTCTTATTTGTTAGAATATTGTATATTAGTAGTTTAATAATTAAAATTTTCAAATTTATATTACGGAAATTTTGAAGTAAAATTTTTATTCAATATTACATTCTTTGTGGTCAATAATATTTTAATTAGAATTTCCACATTTGTATACTGTAGTCATAATCATTTCTTAATTATTACTAAACGATCACAAATATCATCAATTAGATATTTCCCCACATGATTCTGCTGTCTTTTTATCAATAAAATTAAAAAATATTGTAAAATAATTATGACTTATGATTGAATTTTCTTAATCATAAATAATACAAAAGATTAAACTTCGATAAATTTTAATTAGAAATATCTCAGTCTGTTTTATTCATTATGTGATATAACTCATGTAAAGTTGGACATATTTATTCTTAAACTTTAATTTTTGTTTCAAATTTTAACGATTTTCAAAGTTACAACTTTAGAACAGCGTAATTATATTTTTATAACAAAATTTGCAGAGCATAATATCACGTCTATATATATATCTAATGACGAAGCAAATAAATTCACACCACAGTGAAAATTTACTCGAAAATGCTTATGTATATAAACGTCCCTGTAAGACATTAGACCAGAGCCGGCCCTAGGGTAGTCGGCGCTCTGCTGCAAAGTTCTTTTATAGTGCCCCTAAGACAAGTGAACTAAATAATCTTGTAAGGCGCCCCCCATATGGTGGTGCCCTGATGCTGTGCATCATAAAGCTTTGTACTGTATATAGAAAGTACCGCCAACTAGCGTCGTCTGTTTACTAGCCGCCATGTTTGTTCTTCCTGGATTTCAGTGGCAATTGAATATACTGTACGCGTTAAAACGTGATTGTTTTGCTTTTTGTATTGGTTGGAAAAATGCAGAGCCGGCCCTAGGGTAGTCGGCGCTCTGCTGCAAAGTTCTTTTATAGTGCCCCCTATAGTGCCCCTAAGACAATAGTCCTTTTATAGTGCCCCTAAGACAAGTGAACTAAATAATCTTGTAAGGCGCCCCCCATATGGTGGTGCCCTGATGCTGTGCATCATAAAGCTTTGTACTGTATATAGAAAGTACCGCCAACTAGCGTCGTCTGTTTACTAGCCGCCATGTTTGTTCTTCCTGGATTTCAGTGGCAATTGAATATACTGTACGCGTTAAAACGTGATTGTTTTGCTTTTTGTATTGGTTGGAAAAATGAAATGGAAATAAATGGGTTATAATTCAAATCGTCCAAATGCTTTGATTTAATCATAAGCACACACTTTTTTAAGAAACGAAAGAAAATAAAAACACTCAGAAGTAGAAAAATATAATGAATTTCGATTTACAAAGAAATTTTTTTTAAATTTCTGAAATTATTTTTTTATCTTATGTCAATATTTTAAGTAAAGAATTCAAAATAAAATATTCTGAAATATGCAAATTCAATATATAAAAATCCAAATTACTATTATTTCCTGTATATTTTATTCAAAGATTGAATTGATTTAAAACAGAAGGTTAAAATTCTTGAAAAATCACTAACACAAAATTCAAAATATGTATTATAAAGCTACCTCCTAGTTGAACAAAATGTGTAGTCTATGATGGAACAAATACCAATGTGAAACTTTCTAAAGCTATTTTTCCTAAGTAAAATTTATGCCATCGATTGAAAGTTTATTCCCACATATTTATTAAATTGTGATGAATTTTACATAATTATATTATGACATACGGTAATCTATATCTGAATTTTTGCATTAAGTAGAAGAGCCTATTTTATAATAATATATATTTATATTGAGTTATATTTTATATTATTTGTTTTTGTTAACTTAAAAAATTATTTTATTTTAGATTTAACATGTTTTATTGATGCAAAACAATATATTTAATCTCTATTCTATGAATAAAATAATGGTAGAAGAATGCTAAATGATTGAATATAAAGAAATAATTATATATAATATATCTATTTTAATTTCTTTTGAAATACAATTTTCTTTATTAAAATTATTTAATCAAATATTTTAAAAATAATTTTTCTCTATTCTCAAAATATAAATATAAATCCATAAGTAAAATCAAATTTTTCTTCTTAATTGATAAAAGTTATCTAATATAACAGAAAAAAGAAATAACTATTAAAAAATTTTATTAATTACTAACCTATGGTTAGTAATTAAAAAAATTATACTCATAAATGATAGTACTATCCTTTATGAGTATACTATCCTACTATCCTTTATGAGTATATATAATTCTGATTTCATCTTGACTATTATTTATTTTTATTATATGAATTAATTTTAGTCAAAATACCTGTTAATGTAGAATTTTGTATTCTAGTTATCTAAAAAATTTAATAAAATAAAGCTAGTTTCTTTACTATATTAACAAGTAAAATTGATTAAAAATAGATAATAATAATAATAATAATAAATTTATTTATATAGTGCAAAACTATCTGTTTTCATTATACGATAAAGTACGACTTGCTGTATTTAGCATTCTCTCTAGCACTAAACAGGAGTCACTACGGTATCATTTTGACTACAATATCATCATATTAAGATAAGCTACCTTAGATTTCCTTAGGTAACCCGAAGATGACTTTGTAGTCAAATCCTGGGTTGTGAAAATAAATATTTTTCTGTGTAAATACAAACTGTTTTCTGTTCTCCATAATCAAATGTGCTCGATTTACAAGAGCTAAAATTATCTGGTCATGTGTTATCTGATTCTGGTGTGGCGCATGCATTTCTAGTGGTGTGTAATATTGTATCACAATGTAATGATATTAAAGAATTAAAACAACAAATCATCATTGTTATAGCAATTGTAAATAAAATCATGCTGGAGAGATTATGATGAAAAGCACACTATGGATTATTAACCCTTTTGGTCCTGGCATACAATTTATGGCACATGATATTTTCTATTTTTTTAACCATAAACAATTAATGAAAATTTATCTCCAAAAAGTCTTAGAAAGTGCCCAAGATCCTAAATTTAAAATTATATAATTTTAGAATAAATAGAATTAAATCAGGTCTGAAAGGGTTAAGTGCCATGTGATATGCAATTGATAGACTAAGAATTTATGAACTAACAATTCAAACTTAAGAATTTTTTAAAAATTTATTCATATCAAAATTTTATAATCCTATGTTTATTATGAAATAATAGAAAAAGTATTTCCTTATTTTTGAATTACCTTGTAAGCTATATTCAATTTATAACAGAAATATCTTGTAAGTATGGGCAGTTCCTGATTTTTTTAAGTTAATTCATTCCTGGAGTGCACTTGTAAAGTAAGAACTCTTAAATTGAGAATCAATTTCTCATAGATATAATATCAAAAATGGGAATTCCATTCTTAACAATGAAATTTGACCATAATAAAATTAAGTAAAGTTCAATAATATCAATAGTTTATGATTAAACAATGATTTATTTTTATTCATCCATTTTATCGTTCTACTAACATTCACCCTCTCCTGTTTCACTTCCATTATTTTCATCCTAGTCAGCTTCCTGTCCCTCTGCTTAAGGAAGGTCCACCTAAGCTTCTCCTTCTCCAGTTCCTCCTGGTCCTCTATCAAGCGCTCTATTACCGGGATATCCTCCATGACTGCCGAGTCCTTTAGCAGCGCACACGACGGCCCTTTCTCCATCACGTCTCTAGCAAACGAGGGCACCTGGACTACACCTATCGTCGTGAGCACATTCCCCAGGTCAAATCTCCTTTTTCTCCTATCCGGTAACTGCTTCTTTAAAATCCATTTAAACTTATTTACATACTTAACTCTCAGCCTCCTCTTTAGCTCCGACCTTCTTTCACCCGCCCAGTCTACAAACTCCGTCTCACCGGCTTGCTCACAGCTTTCTAGTAATTCTTTAAACCTCTGATTCAGTCTATAGAAATTTCTTTTCGTATCCGTATAGGCCACTCTCTCAAAAAAAAAAAAAACAGCACTACACGCAGTATAGTTACAACTTTTCCTTTATTAAACTCTGCACTAACGTTTTCGGTGCTTCCGTGATGGAGAAAGGGCCGTCGTGTGCGCTGCTAAAGGACTCGGCAGTCATGGAGGATATCCCAGTAATAGAGCACTTGATAGAGGACCAGGAGGAACTGGAGAAGGAGAAGCTTAGGTGGACCTTCCTTAAGCAGAGGGACAGGAAGCTGACTAGGATGAAAATAATGGATTTATTTTTATAAAGAAATTGAAAATACAATTTTAAAATCAAGCAAATTATTATAATAAAGAAATTATTTATGTTATACAATTGTTAAAAAGTTTTTATTTTTCATTATTATTGATAGCGAAGTTTAATTTTTATACAGATGAACTGTCTTAGGCATAATCTGGTTTTACCAGCATATGTTTAATCATGTTAAACATGATTAATCACTAACACAAAATTCAAAATATGTATTATAAAGCTACCTCCTAGTTGAACAAAATGTGTCTTTTATGAGTATAACATTTACAATAATACTCATAAAGGATACTGAGTTTGTTCAACTAGGAGGTAGCTTCCAACAAAATATGATGGACAAATACCAATGTGAAACTTTTTAAAGATATTTTTCCTAAATAAAATTTATGCCATCGATTTAAAGTTTATTCCCATATATTTATTAAATTGTGATGAATTTTATATAATTATATTATGACAAAGGGTAATCTATATCTGAATTTTTGCATTAAGTAAAAGAGCCTATTTTATAATAATATATATTTATATTGAGTTATATTTTATTTGTTTTTGTTAACTTAAAAAATTATTTTATTTTAGATTTAACATGTTTTATTGATGCAAAACAATATATTTAATCTCTATTCTATGAATAAAATAATGGTAGAAGAATGCTAAATGATTGAATATAAAGAAATAATTATATATGATATACAATTGATTGATATACAATTTTCTTTATGAATACAATTTTCTTTATGATATACAATTTTCTTTTGATA
>AYEL01061563.1:0-11870 GCA_000484575.1 Olivierus martensii | reverse complement strand
TATAAATAAATTAATTTTTCTTTCTTTTTTTGTCTTCTTCTGTTCTAAAACCCATAACAAAATTTGATAATGCATCTTAAAATTAAATCTATTCTATTAAATCTTATATATTAAATCTATTAAATATCTTATCTATTAAATCTTAAATCTATTTTTATATGCTGGTTTTACCAGCATATAAAAATAAATAACTTTCATAAAAAATGAAAGTTATTTATTTTTATATGCTGGTAAAACCATAGAGGCCACAGCATACTAGTTCTACTTTTCAGTCTACCATTTTGATTTTTCTGATTTCATAGCAGACAATGGAGTTTCTGTTATAAACCCAATTATACTGTATTATAAAGCTATGTACATAGTTTGAAATGTCTTTTTACAAATGCTTGGCATTTATTTATTGCAATTAATATTATATTTTCAATACTTCATACTTGAAAAAACTTTAAAATATGGAAAATTGTTAAGTAGGAACTTACAGAGAACTATTTGTGTCTCATTTATACATTGTCCACATCTGTGTGTTTATTCATTTATATATATAAATAAATATAATTATTTGACAAAAAAGATTAGGGATTAATTGGAACACATTTTGTCTAATATATGTATATTTTTATATACATAAGACCACATATCCATATATATTATCATATTTTCAGAACTGCTGGTCAATTTTTAACAAATTGGTATGCTATACTATTATGTGAGCTGTTATTAACAGCTATTTTTAATTCAAATATGAACTGGAAACAAAAGTTATGCATTCTAATGTAATATACAATAATTCTTTTTTAATTTTAAGATGCATTATCAAATTTTGTTATGGGTTTTAGAACAGAAGAAGACAAAAAAAAGAAAGAAAAATTAATTTATAATTTTTTTTTTTACAAATTTTTGAATTTTAGATTTTTTAATATTGATCGTTGTCATTAAAATTGATTTTGCATTCTCTACAAATAGTTAAAAATTGAGTTTTATTTTTAAAATATAGCAATTAAATTTTAAATGAAATTGAAATATTGAAGAAATAAAAAATTTTTTCAAATATGGCTTTAAGAATATTTTTTTAAAATTTTACTGTGCTAAAGTGTTTCTAAATAAAGTGATAAAATTTTATAGATTTGTGATAATTAGAACCAAAATAAACTATTTTTCAAAAATGTAAAATATAATAATTTATGGTGGAATAAATAAAATTCAATATAAACAAATCAAATTTGTTAAATTTGAATATTTAGTTTTAAATTGGTGGATAATAATAATCTATAAAATTTATTATACTATATTTAAAAAAATTAATCTTCTTATGTATAACTTGTAAACTTTACATAAGAAGATTCCCTCAGAGCAGGGAATAACTCAAGCAAACCTCTTCAAAACACACAACAATTTTATTTAAAGTACTTTTTGCTTTATCCAGCCCTCATCAGTAAACGCTACAAACAACTACAAAGAACACATTAAAATTCGTTATACATTTGGAAATACATTCTAATTTTCAAAAAATTCTAAATTCAAATAACAAATTTTAATGTGTTCTTTGTAGTTGTTTGTAGCATTTACTGATGAAGGCTGGATAAAGCTGAAAGTACTTTAAATAAAAGTTGTTTTGTGTTTTGAAGAGGTTTGCTTGAGTTATTCCCTGCTCTGAGAGCTGAAACTTCACAAGTTATAATACATTTGAGCAGTATAAGCTTGAAATGTCTAGGTGCTTCTTATGTATTTTTAAATTTTAGATACAGGTGAACATTGTTTATGAGGACAATGTGTTCCTAGAAAATGCTCGTTAATCGAATTCTCATAAATTGAAGAGTAAATTACCATTAATTTAAATGGAAAAAATTATAATTCATTTCTGTGTCAAAAATCAGAAATGGTTCATTTTTCATTGAAATATTTTGACATACCATCTAGTTACATAAACAATGGCAAAATTGCATCAATTATTAGTATTAATTTTCATAATAAAACCTAAAAAAGGCAATCTTCATAAAGAAAGTCTATAATAAATATATTGGACATGGTATAGAAGCAATCATATTACATAATAAAGCTGTTTTTAAAATTAGAAATCCCTTTTTTTGATGTTTCACCTTGAAGATCTGTTAATTAACTCAATCCTGGCATGGGAAGACTGCAATTGGCATTAGAATAGGTTCATAGCTTAATAATCTGACTGAAAAGCAAAAAAAAAAAAAAATTAGAAATATAAAAAACGTCCCCAATAAATATTTATACTGCTATTGTTTAGTAATTTCAATAAGATATTTTGTATGAAAATAGTAATCATAATAATTCATTTTGAACATTATCAAAAACCATTAATATAATATGCTCTTTTCCATTATTATTTTATGCTTCTTTCCATCCAACTGTTGTTGGCAAGATGACTGCATGGTAAAGTACCTGTTTACTACTATAGAGGATTGGGATTAAATTTGGGTCCTACACCTGCAGATTTTCAGGAGGAGTCCAGACTTGGCTTATTGTACTTGATGGCTGATCCCACTGGGGATTTAGGCAACCCATTGTGAGCACTGTAATGCCCTGGTGCTTTGTACTCATTATATGGAAAGTGGCGTAAAGCCACACACACAAGAAAATCATGGGCTACTCACACTCGTAGTAAGGTATTGAAGAATTTAGCTCAATGAACCTGAATCCTTCCTGAGAAAATATGGGTCTTGGATCAGGAATTGAATAACAAATTTCAGATTATAAAGTAATACTATATATCACAGTCATCTGATTGGCACTAGGAAAGATGAATTAGATTCTGAAAGATCAATAATTGAGTGGTAACTCTCATATAAATTTTGAGGATTGAACCTGATTTGTTATGAGAAACCATTTCACATTATAAAACTGAATCTGATTGATTGTGTTTTATATTGAAATTTAGCAGAAAAACACCCCAAATATAGAATAAAACAGTATTCAAATTTTAAATAAATATTTATAAAAAACTGAACTATTCTAAGAAAACATTTGTGTAATGCTCTTTTACTGTTTCTCTTTTTTATGTATTACTTTACATTAACAACGAGTGCCATACTTTGAAACTTTCACTCATTATAAATTTCTCATAAAATTGGGGTAAAGACTTATAAGTTTTGATACAAATTATATTTATTCATAAAATCAGGATCTCATAAACTGGGGTTCATCTGTATTTAATAAAGAAAATTAACAAGCAATAAAAGCAAACACTGTGATCAGTTAATTGCATAGTATTGTTCTAACTACATAATACATTTTACTATTATAGAAATAAAAATTTAAATATTAAATTTATAAATTATTATTATTTATTGCTTTATGGATGAATTTAATCTTCCTGAATATATTTCATTAATATCATTAATTACTGTCACATTTTCATATTTATATATAGTAGGTTTCAGAGATATGCAGACACAAGGCTATTTTTGCTGAATTTCCATAAAATGCCAATGAAAATTTCATTAAACAATTTAATTTTTTGCAAAAATATCACTTATGGCCTTAATTTTCTTATCTATGCTTAAAATATGCTCATAAATTTCATTTGGTCATTCTGTTTACTAATGGGCTCAATCATGCATATTAAAGTTAAGTATTGTTGGGCTTACACAGTTTTTGATTTATGCAGAAATTTTTTGAATGAATTAACTGTATAAGTCAGGGACTTACTATATTATATTTCAGGATATTGCACTTGTTTAGACAAAAGACAAGTTTCATTTAAAAAATTGCAAATGTAAATATTATGTAAAAACAAAATTATGACAAATATTAATTTTTTTGTTGTTTGTTTGTTAAAATTATAACAACAAGTACAGAACAAAATACATTATTTTTTATTTATAAAATAAAATATGGTACTATATATTAAAAATTAAATTTTATTGCAATCTCTAAAATCAAAATTAAATGATAAAAATTTCCATTTTAATTTGTTTATTTTTGTTAATAAAATAATACAATATATAACAAATATTTACATTTCATATTTATTTTATAAATATTTTTCTATATTCTTCTTTTACTTTTGGCCTATCTTCTATTAAAGGAAGATATGGCTTAATTCCTTTTTTTCTCCTATCTGATATAACCATATTCTGAGAAAAAATACATAATTTTATAAAGTCAAATAATATATACTTAATAAAGCAAATTTAATTTATTTCATAAACTAGAGAATTTAATAAATTTAATTTAACAGTTAATATAAAATTATAATCAAGTATACAAATATTCATTATTACAAGAGTCCTGGTTATCCAGAGTAAATGTAGAACGAGGGAATCTTGGATAATCAAAAACTCAAATGATATAGATAAATTATTATTAAATAAGTTGGATTTGAATACATTAATGTGATGGAATGTATTCTATTTTCAAGTTAGATTTATTTATTGATTATAATAACTTTTTATTATATAATTTAAAAATGAAATCAAATTTTATTACAAAAAGATTTTATGATTAAATTTTCTTGTATCAAATGAATTATTGTAATTGTACAAGATAAAGAAAACTGAATTGAAATAAATTACAGTACATTAACTCTACTTAATATGCTAAATCACTTAGCTTAATAAATCTGCAGTATTTGGTTTTAGTTACCAAAACTGTTGTATCAGGTAATGAAAGCTTTTTGAATTTGTATTATAAATAACCTGTTATAAAGGTTTATGACAGTGATCATGAGAGTGAAGAGAGATGCAAAGATCAACTAAGATCACTATCTGATGATTTTAAAAATGACTGTGCTAAATGAATCAAGTTATATGTGGAAAATGAAAAAGATGTGGATGCAAGTCAAAATGAAACGAAAGTTGTATATAAAAGCTAGATTAAGTGGAGGAGAATATGTACAATGTGAAGAATACATGGATATGTGGATATACTTTAATGAGTGATTGGTGAGCATTATAACAGAGAGAGTGTTGGCTGGGATGCATAATAGAATGATGAAATAGTATGTACTATGATGGAGAAGACAGCATATCTGAAAATATTGATCAAGTGTGAGTGCAAATGAGTACAAGAGGTGCAAAACATCAGAGAGAGAGTGGTGAAAAAGAAGAATAAATTGCAAATGGTTCTGAAGGGGAACAAAAGAATGTTTTGGAAATATATTAGTGGATTGAGAAGGAAACAAGATGAGAGGTTGTGTGGTATGAGATATAAGGTTGACAGAATACTATGAGATGAATCTAGGTGATTTATAGCTGAGAAGATTTCTATAAGATTTTTTAACCATTTTGGAATAAAGGAGAGAGAATAAACGTGAAAAAGGTTTTATATATGACTGATACTTAAAGCATGGTAAGAGCCCTAAATATGAATATATAATACCTAAGATATTAAAATATATTTCTGTGAAGCATGATGTGAACTGAACATGGAATCTATGTAAGTTGTATTGGATAAATGGTTTGGTTCAGAGGATTGCACTAAGACTGTAACTAGAATTGCTGGCTCAAGTCAGTTCAATTCAAAAAGCTTAAATTTCCTTGCAAATAAACAGATGAACAAAGATTGAGATTTTCTTAAATAAGCTCAAGCTTTGGTATTTTAAAAGTTTTCTAAATTTCTCTTTTAAAAAATTTTAGTTAGTAAAATTTTTTTAGTACAGAAAATTATTATGTGAAATGCATGAGTTAAAATAAAGATTACAAAATTTTTACTGATTATTTTTATTAAATTAAGTACTATATTGCTGTTGTTCTTATCATTTTAACAACAGATGTAAGGCGATCAGATATGTAGCAAACTTCACAATTTCATGATATCAAATTAGTTTTCCCAGTACTATATTTGCAATTAAGCTATTACAGAAACATGAGAGAAAAATAGTTCTAGAAAGACTCTGTTTAGGACAGACAAATGCCTCATTTGTCAATTGTTGATAGGTAAAGTCTAATCAATTTGTGATCTTTGCAATTATGAACTTACTTTGATACATATTTTAGTAGAGTAACCTTTTATTTTATTGCTAAATGTTTAGGACTTTTAAATTGTTCTATTTTTAATTGTTTTTTAAAATTTCATTTGGAAAGAATTTTAATAATTATGACTTTTCTTATCAAACAGTGGTGTTTAATCATATTTTTCTTTTACTTGAATTATAGGCTTTTACATTATTTTTATGAATTAATTTTTTACACTTATATTTTTTAATGAAATTAATGCTGTTACTTGCTTGTTTATTTGTCTGGTTTTATCAATTATCTCTTTTAAAGTTTTTGAATATTATGTGTTAGACTTCTTTGCCTTCTATAAATATCTATTACACATTATTTTTATTTTTTTTTAATGAACATTGTATTTTGAACAGTTATGGCCTGATTATTTATGTATCAAAATCAAAAATAAAGCACAAACTGCTCATTTCAGGCCATAATTAAGCTAACCATTGATTAGTGGACTAGTCAAGCACAAAAAGTTAATAAATAATATTTATCAGAAAATCTCAAATACTCAAGCTTTTCTGATTTTTTCTTAGTATTAGCTTATCAGCTTGAGTTTTTAAAACCTTTTGAGTTTCAGCAACTCTAACTGTGACATCAATATGTGATTATAACAGGAAGTATAAAATGTATAAGTGCAAGAATTATATAGCTCTATTCAGTGTGGTTGGAAATTTGATAAAATTGTGATTGAGAACTTGAAGAGCTGCTTATTCCATACACACCTGATGAATGTGTATAGAATAAGTAGCATAGCTTCAAGAATGGAAGAAAATATGTGAATCAAATTTTTTCAAGGTATATGAGTACACAGAAATATTTTTGTATGAGAAATAGTATATTCTGTGCATTTGCAGATTTTGAGGAGAAATATTATTAATTTTGAGAAGTATATTTTTTCTCTATAGGTGAATAGGAAGAAACTATTAGAAAGGAGTACAAAATGAGTGAGAAGCTCCTTACTTCTGTCAGTGCAATAAAAGGTTGCTTTTTGGGTGTGTTTGTGTGTGTGTGGGTGTGGGTGTGTGGAGATATATCAGAGAGGTTTGTGATAGAAGAAGGATGCCTGCCTTCAGGGCTGGCCTTAGGTCCCTGGCAGCCCCATAACATAAGCTGCTTTTGAGGTAACAATATAAAAAATATGCATGATAAGTGGGAAAAAATTATATTATATAACAATAAAAGCCATCAGTTCTGTTTTAGGTATCTCAGTTTTCCAGCATTCTAATGATTTAAAGATATTAAATATAGCTTATATTAATTCACATCTAACATTTGTTTCAAATAATTTTATTATTACAGGTACTCCTCATTTCATGACCGAGTTCCATTCTCACGATTTGATCATAGAATGAATTAGTTGGTAAGTGAGTAATTTGCATATACAGTATTTAGAAAATATTGGAAACAAATTTAAACTTAAAAATTTATATCTTAATTATGCACAAAGTATTTTTCTTCATCAGATTTTTGGAACTACAAGTGTGGGGGATTACATGCAATAGAAATCATAAGTGATGCATATCGGCAAAAACAAAATTTTCTGTTAAAAAGAAAGTTGTAATTTTGAGCAGTTGTTAAACAGGTAGGTCATTAAGTGAGGAGTATCTGTACAGCACTTATTATTATTATTATTGCTCACTTAATATATTATAAAAATTTACTCCCATAAAACAATTACTTAAAATATAAATAAATTAAGAAGCAACTTTCCTTGCTTTAATATTTGCAAAATTGTTTATAAGCTCTGAATAATCCAATGACTTAACAAGTTTATTTTCAATTGATACAAATGCTAAGCTATTCAAGCATTCTTGTGTCATATGTTATCATGAATAGTTTTTTATTAGTTTCACTTTGAGTGTATGGATGGGTCCATACCAGGATCTGCTTCAAAAATGTATAGACGAGTCTGACAGAATGTTAAGCGATGCTCTGGATAAAAAGCAGTAGTTGATTACCTACTGCATTATGTATAATTTTTTATTGCAGTTGCATTTCTGTAGAAAAGCTTATTCATTTTCCCTTTAATTCCTGTGTAGTTTTCAGTTGTAGGTCTTTTACAGCTTTGTATGGCAGCCTTGGGTGACCGTCCACCTCACCCACCCTTAAGGCCAGCCCTGCTGCCTCCATGTCAATGGCTTTCTCGTGAAGCAAGAAGATAGCTCGCAAGAGCATCCTGGCTAAGCTAGTCCTCCAAAAGACCTAGTAGTGAATGTCTTTGCCACAGACTTTAGAAATCAAACTACCTGAACAGCATAGCAAAATATGTTAGAAGCTATTATAAATTGAAATGGAATTCATTGCAATTTTTTACAAAAATTATTGCAATGAATTATTAATGTAGCATTGCAATTTTTGCAAAATAGCAAAAATTGCAATGCTTCATTGTTGTATGGTCAACCAGACTCCTTGTGCCTGGTTGACCATATAACAATGAAGCATTGTTATATGGTAACAATGCAACACAAAAAAGAAGCGGGATATAAAGCAGGATGCGATTGTGTTATGTCATATCTAGTCATTTTTCTCTATAATATAATTTTATTGAAGTATCAAACAAATATTATAATTTTCAATTACTTTCAAATCTTAACAAAAATATTTAACAAAGTTTAAACAATAAAAAACTCAGAATGTGCAAAAAAAATTTTGTTGTAACTAATAAACTGGAAAGACAACCAGTGCACATGATCACCAGAGCACAAAACTTATATCCAAAATTTGCTCTAAAATAACCATATTGTATTTTCTAAATAATCAAAAGGGCAAGAATTGAATGTATCTGTCAGAGTTAGGTGCATTATGCTGATAATTGCACTGCTATTATGCATGGCCTAATATGCAAATGATGATTCCATTGTATGAATTAAAGATTCATTTAAAAAAAAAACTGTACACAGAACAGAATTGAGATTTTCCTTACCAATGTAATGCCAGTTCTGTTATATTAAAAGTTAATATAACAGAATTGGTATTTCTGTTATATTAAAGATTCATTTCAAAAACTACATATTAGAGAATTAAAGATTAGCTCTCACTAATAATTGATTAAAAGTACAAATTATTAAGTCTGGCACCAATTCTGTTTTTCATTTGTGATAGGCAGAACTCAGTTCGTGACATCACACTTAACTGTGATAAGTACATTCAACTGTTATCAGAAAATGGACAAACTGATCAATTGATTGATCAATTTCAGAAAAATCAGTACATAGATTGCTACATTTCCATTTAATATTAACTGATATGTACTAGTAGCCACCATGCTTACTAAAAAAAGATCACTCTACACATTTCTGATCTTATTTATGAAGTGCTCAGTAAATTAATATTTTGAATGTATTTAAATATGAACAAGAAATTCCAGAAAGAACTAAAACTGCCTACTTTCTGAAGGTGTCATTTGTTTTTCATTTGTTTAGCATTTGGAATCCATTGGTTTTGTGTGTTTCAATTTGTGAATTCAATTTTAACATTGATTTAACCAGCAAGATGTCACAATAACATCATCATCTTGGCAACACATCATGACGTCATTATTTTAATTCATTGTGACATCATAAATTATCAGATTTAATGATATCATCCAGTGTAATGCTACAATTCTGATGTAGCATCATTCAAAATCAGGTAAGCCATATGTTACCCCTTTACAAAGCTAACACTTAGCATCATGTATTGGCAATAATATAAACTAAACTTTTGATAAAAATGAAATTAAAAAATTAAATGATCCTATAGGTTTAAAAAATTGTACATTTAGGTGTCCCTTAACCCACTGAATGCTTTTGATGGCAATAGATGTCAAGAAAGTGAAAAAAATGATAAAACTAAAAAAAAAATAAATAAAAAAAATTCAATCCTGATTTTATTAAATGAGTTTTGTAAATCAGTTATTGTGTAGATTCATTGAAAATACATTCTTTTAATGGTGGTTCTTAAATTTTTTCAGTTGCTGAAATATTTTTTAAAATTATGTGCAAACAAACATTGCTTATACAGGGATCCTTTGATTAGTGCAGGTTTGAATAATGTGGTTTTGATTAGTGCACAAAAAATTTGAGACCATCCCTTGATATATGTGGTGTCAAATTTGATTAGTGTGCTTCAATAAGTGCATTTTTTTTTTTCAAACTCTCTGAAACATTGGCAACTGAATCTCGGGGATTGTAGTCTACATATTTAGAGCACTGGCAATAAATTTATTTTTTTAATTCTGTTAATATTACGACTTCTGTCAAACTGAATCTCGGGGATTGTAGTCTACATATTTAGAGCACTGGCAATAAATTTATTTTTTTATTTTTTTAATTCTGTTAATATTACGACTTCCATCATGTAATTATTATATTTCAAATTCATTCATAATTTTATTTATTAATAAATTTAGCATGAATGGCAATTACCTAATAATAGCCATTACAATATTATATAACCAGCCTTGTCTTCAGTTCCTCTCCAGTACTCAATGTCTACAGATGTGCAATTATTTTTTATAAAATTGAAGCAATTATGTAAAAAATAATTTTTTTCTTTTTAATGAAAAATAAATTTTAACTCTTACTATAAATTTTTAAATACCTATACATATTCCTCAATATTTATCAAGTGTGTAAATATGAAACCGGAATTCTTTAGTAAAAAGAACACATTCATCGTATGATAATGGTTAAGAGTATTTTATTCAAAGTATTGTCCATTATTAGTTATACATTTTTCCCATCTTTCTGGCAATGCATGGATGCCATGCCAAAAAAACTGTTCTTCTTTTGAGGCAAACCAGTTATCGAGCCAGTTTCGTACATTTTCGTAGGAAGTGAAGCACTCCTCAACAAGTCCATGCCCCATCGATACAAATAAGTGAAAATCGGATGGAGCCAAGCTGCATGTGAAAGTACGGTGGTGCCTCGCAATTCGATGTCCCGTAATTCGTCGGTCTCGCAATTTGACATTTGAGTTTTGCAGGTTGGCACATGCGTGTGCATGGAATTGTATGATGTCATTTGCTATTTGTCAGTTCTTTTTGGGCTACTTTGGTGTTTGCCCATGTTGTTTGTGTTAATTTTCAATTCTACATTTTTCAGAAAGTAAAAAAGTTGTAATTATTATTAGTTTTTGAGTGAAATGTAAGGATGGGTTTAAAGAGTACTGACCAGAGGAATAATTCCGAAAAGAAGAACACTCGACTGAGCAAAGAGGCAAAGAAAAAAATTGTAGATAAAGTGCAGAAAGGTAGAACAATTAAAATATAACTCGAGTATGGCCTTCCTAGGACAACTGGTAATGTTTTGCCACAGAGAGAGAAGATTATGGGTGCTAGGTGTCTGCTGCAAGACTTCATTCAACATCCAAGGGCTAATAAATTGTGTGTTATGTATAAAATAGTGTATTTTGCAATTTAGTGTGTTATACAATAGTAAAACACATATAATAAAGTAAATAATATAGTGTATCTCTCTCACCTCACCCGTTGGGAGTAGGATGGAGACCGATAACGAATTAATCTAATTTACATGACATTATATGGAAAAGATTGACCCGCAATGCGACAGTTTCTCAATTCGACATTACTTCAGCGATGGATTAGTGTCGAATTGCGAGGCACCACTGTATTTCCCAATTAAGTGCTTCCAACGTTTCCTGGACTGGTTTTGCTTTGTGTAATGGTGCATTATCATGAAGCAAAATCACTTAGTGTTGCCTTTTATCATATTCTGGTCGTTTTTCACGCAAAGCTCGATTCAAATTGATCATTTGTTGTTGGTAGTGTTTAGTATTTATGGTTTCACCAGGTTTTAGCAACTCAAAATAAATCATACCCTTCTGATCCCACCAAACACAGAGCATTGTCTTACGGCTGAAGCGATTTGGCCTTGCAGTCAATGTCGATGGTTGTCCTGGATCAAC